>JBCEWC010000701.1:0-51067 GCA_038996855.1 Solanum aculeatissimum | reverse complement strand
GTGGAAATTGAACCTCGAACCCGTTTTCTCTGAATTTTAAGACTTTTCTGTTGAGTTTTAAAATTAATTAATTAAAAATTTTCTTAATTTTAACTTTAAAAATTAAGTGGCGACTCTTTTTGACTAAATTTCGAAGATTCTATTGTTGCTCAAATCAATTGAGTCAATAATCGAGTTTTCGAAAGTCAAAGACATTTTTCCATACAACAGATACTATTTAACTTATGAAAAAGAGTATGTATGTTGATAGACTATACTTAGATAGATCATGAGATAAAGGTTGATTTTTTATCATAAGATTTAGTGGGTTTAACATTTCCTGACTTTATCTAATAGTTTAGAGTTAGTATAGTATGTGAAGAGTGTGGATGTACATGTTTAGTACTAGACCCTAAGACCAAACGTTAGATGAGTACGAAAAGGTGAATAACATGACGACAATAATACTATTAGTTGGATATTTGATCTAGAAGGCACCATAGTATAAACGAAAATTAAGATGTTGATTTGAAAGAAGTGTGGTATTACAGTATGGAGAGTGTGACCCTTAGATGAAAATAGTGGCTTGAGGCTAAGTCTTTAGATAAGAAAAAAGTTAAGATGAATATCCAATATAGTATATAATTGTCTGAGACTTTCCGTTTATGATTTAGTATGGGTACCTAGATAGTATATTTGAGTTGTAAATGTGAAGTAGATTGATGTAAGCATTTTTTTCCCTTAAGAGATGGATCACAAAGGGTTAGTTATAGATAATAAAGAGTCTCTCATTATAGTTCAAGTTTTCTTCAGTTAGATGTATGTGAACATAAAAAATAAGTGCTTCCAGACTAAAAAAGAAAAGGTTCGATCATAAGTCATAGAAAATGATTATTATGTCAATAAAAGCAACAAGTATAGAAAGATGCCTATAAATATGGAAGAAAGTTAAGGGTGGTATCTCAGAAGAAAATTTTAGTAGCATTTTCATATCTTTGAGTATTATATAAAAATAGAATTTAAGCATTCTTGGGTATAGTGATGCCCAGTCGTGTGAAGGGTTGTGTTTATAGCTTAGTAAGGAGAATCTATTTACAGACTTAAGGAGGTGACCTTTGAGCTTATGGAGAGATGATTAGGTAATGAACCAAGGTAAGTCTTGAGCTTTTGATAGTGATGAGTTGATCAGGATGAGGCATCGATGTCTTTCTATCTCATACATTCATTATACTTCATCAAGGTAATACTTTATTCCTATCTTATGTAAGGGAACCATGCCCATGATCTAGACCCATGCACTTCATGTTGATCCATGTTCATGCTCAGTTTTTAAAGTGAAAAGTGGTAACTTCATTCAACAATTTTGATCTTATCTCATGAATCTAAGAATTTTCAGCCTTATGTTACACAAGACAAGACTTGAATTTGACATTATGCACAGTTTCATAAACTCATGATAGGTCCTAAAAAACTAGTGAAATCATATTATATTATGAATATTCTCATATCAGATTTTTTTAATGAATCGTACTTATGATATTTCACTCTAAGTCTTTCTAATGATCCTTTCTTTAGTCTTGATAGTGATGTTGATGATTGTGACAGATGAAAGAGAATGGGTGTTACTTCTGGTGATAGTTATATATGTTGATTCTATTTAAGGTTACAGTCATGGAGCAAGTAGAAGATGGGATCTTATATCTTGTAACAAATAGGTAAGAGTATATTGTTATGCCTCCTTATAGGAGTTAATGTAATTGCGGGTGTAAAGGTGCTAAAGTAGATATAAAAATTCTTAAATGATGTTGACTTAAAAAAAGCTATAAAGTGATTAGAATGATAAGCTTGAATATGTGGTCGGCATTAAGTGAGTGATAGTCGTAGGCTATTGATAACTTTTATAATGGATTCCAAGTAAATGAATAAGAGTAGTATTCTTTAAAAAACAAAGGTCCATATAGAGGTACATAACATAAACCTTGTGGATTAGATTGGTATAAGTATGATCATCTTATGGATAACACTTTTGTGACCTTGAATTAGGCTTGAACATGGAAAAAGTATGTAATCAGACTTAGGCTTCAATTGGAGCTTCAAGCTTTAGTTAATGAAGTGTTATACTTAAGAAGGAGAGTGTAGTTGAGAAGAGTTGCTAACCCGATAATTAACAATCGTACCTCTAGATATATATTGACCCTATCCCTATACCAATTCAAGTAGTAGTTTTCTTTTTCGAGTAATGAGGAATTTTGAGCGTTATGAGATTATAGTCTTTTTCTCCTTTTATATACGATTTCTACGAATGAGTTAAGTTTCTTACATCTAAGTTGATGTTTCATACTTGAGTTTGAGTAACTGAGTTCTTGATTGTGTTCGTGCCTTATGCTAATTCCTAGCTTGGTTATCATTCAAGGACGAATAATCCCAAGGGGAGATATTGTAACCCCCCAATTATTTTAAGCTAAGATCGAGTCATTCTTCATACATTATAAGATTATGCTCGATGATTCTTAGTTGATCATATGTGTTAAATTCAATTACTTAGTGTGGAAATAGATTTGAATATGAAGTAAGGTCACAAGAACACTATAGTACAAAGTCGAGTTAAAATTTTTCTTATCGATTGAGTTTCGATATGAAATTCTAGGAAATTAGGTGAGCCAACAACTCCAAGTTATAAATATATGTTAAGGTCTTTTACTAAGTAATTGAAGTATATTGGATGTGATTTGAGGTCAAAAGGGACACCTAAGGTCAAGTCAAGTTCAAAATATTTCCATTGCCTAAGTTTTGGTATGAGTTCATACAAGAGTCAACTTCAAATGGTCATATCTCTCAGAACATAATGAGTTAGGTGACCCATAATATATCAACTTAAATATCTTTTAATTAAATTTTTAACGTATCTAATTTTATTTTAATCAGAGTTTGGAATAAAAAGTTATGATCATTTACTAGAGACTTACAGAGCAGCCTGAAGTCTGCGACAGCTCCGCGTCGCGAAGTGGACGCGGACTCTTCTTTCTAAATTAAATGACATCATTTTATTACATTTTGAGGGTACCTTTATCCTATAACCTTTTGGAGGTTATTTTAATATCTCAAAATGCATGGAACGATAGTTTCTCATAATTAAAATCCTCTCCTTCACTCCTAAACTTAATGTAATGCCCCACAATTTTGAATTCAAGGCAAGGAAAAAGCTGAAAATTTAGTTATTGGAATAGAACCACGAGACCTAAGTACGGGTCATTGTTACGGATAGTAAAAAGGTCTCATGGGTTGGGTGATAGAGAAGTTTAAAGACTGAAAGTGAGGTACAAGAAGTGTTATGGGTCGTGAAGTGTCCTACAGGTCATAATAGTGGATTGTAGATGGGGCCCTAGAAATTGGTAATTTTGTTAAGTGTACAATGGAGTTACGAGGGGCTTTACAACACTTGTAATATTTTACGAACTGTAAGTGAGTTCGTAGATAGAGGGCATTGACTTGAAGAAAATTTGAAATTTTTAGGGAAGTGATCAACATGTTAATCAGACGATCCGTGAAAAAGGATACGGGTCGTAGAAACCTTTCGTGGAATGAGGCCAGGGAAATGAGAAAAATATTTAAGTGTGGAAAGACTCTACGAGTCTAATCACGGTCCGTAAGTCAAAGTACGACCCATAAGGAAGTTCATGACTTTGAGCTAGCCCAGCAAAATCAATTTTCAGGAATTTCAAATGTGTCAACAGACGGATGGGACCTACGGTCCATGGATAGACTTACAGCCCAAAAACGAGATTTCGTAAGTGAGTTCGACAGTTTTTATTTAAGGATAGTTTGGTCAATTTCGGCCCTTATGTTCCTAAACCCCATTGTTTTGGGTTCCAAAAAGGCATAAATCAACCCTAGGAACCTATTCCCTCATTCTTTCAACTCTTAAAATTCTCTAAGGCAAAGGGGCTCCCAAGAGATGAAGCAAGGCAACTAGGGTTCCAAGATTTCTTTTTCAAGGTTGCAAGTTTATTTTTCTTCAGTTTTTTCCAAGGTATATGGGTTTGATTTGTGGTGTTCTTCCATCCATAAAGTCCAAGTTCCTCTTCTTTTTTTTTTTTGTTCCAAAGTTTATGCATGCTATGAGTTTATGTGAAATCACTGTAATCATGAAGTTTATGATGCATTATTAGTTAAACGAAGTACATTAGTATCATGTTATGATCTATGATGAATATTGAGTTGGCCTTCATGTTTATTCTAGTTAGAGTTTTACAAGGATGATGTTGGGTTGGTGTGAATGGTTCTAAATAATTTTATTCTATCTTATGTGTGCATGTTATATATACGGGTTGCATGATTTCAAGTCCTTGAGAATGAACCCAAGTTTGAGACCTAGACTAAGTAAAAAAATATTTTATGAAAGGAAGAAATCCTCAGCTTGTGATATGAAAGAATATGAATGTTTTAATTGTAAGGGATTTCACTTATGAAACTATTTCATGTTTATCAAGTTATGAAAATTATGCTACTATGAGTTGTGATTTAATTGATGATATGTATACTTGTGGTGAGTTGTCTGAGAATGATTTAAATTGATGGTTTTAAATACACTGATGCATCGTCCTCTTGAGTTGCATGATTTAAAGATCATATGCATGAAATCTACCCAATCTTCATATTAAAGTACAAAAGGGATACATGATCTTCAAAGATGAGGGTTCAATCATAAAGTTATGATGTTTTGAATCACTCAAAGTTATGTTAAAGATAGATCCTTTTTAAAAGAGGGCAAGCCCTACATGTAGATCTTAAATTAAGATGAGTTACTCCTATATGTATATGATGTTAAAGCAATGTTTTAAAGCTTATGATGATTATAACTATACTTATGTTTTCAAATGTATTCCGAGGGAATGACTTATCACCAAATATGACATTGTAGTGGGGTTCGATAAGAGAACCTTAGAAGTAACTCCTTGTCGCATTAACTATGTGCCACCATGGGAGCCCTTGTAGGCTATGCTTAGGCTAGTAGATCCATGTAACCCATAATGTTCCTTAAAGATTCAATTGTGAGGTTACTAAAGTTTTGAATATCTACCTTGGCAAGTAGATTTCTCTTTTCCCAATGGAAGGAATGCATTAGCCTTTTCTCAATGGAAGGAGTTCATTGGATTCCATGTAGTAGCTCGCATGGTCTATGTCGGTTACGGTCTACTCCCACATATGTATGATATAAAAGTTATGTTTCGTGTAAGTTTTCATTAAAGCATTCTCATGCATATCATATTGAACTTATATTCTATTATATATGTTTATGCATCTTGTTATAAAGCTTATTATGTGATGTTGCATTGCATTCTCCACATGTGATCATGTTCTTCTCACGTCCCCAAGGTGTCCTCTTATGATGATTTATGATAGTTTCCTCTTGTTATGTCCAAAGATGTATATTACTAAGAAAAGTGTTTTAAAATTTTCATGACCCATGATTTTACAAATTCAAGTGGTATTTCTCCTAAAGATATATGATTACGTATTCAAGTATGTAAAGTGATCTCTAATATGATTTCTACTGTTCTTTTATAATAAAATAGTCTTATATATAAAGTGATGCATTGTTCACCTAAGAATGTTGCTATCGAAATTGTACATGACAACATATGATTTCTTTTAATGCTTAAATGATATTGGCTTGATTAGGACTATTAATGCCCTTGCAAATGTATGATTTTTAATATGGGATTTAGCATGAATCATTTTATCATTATTTCCATGTCATGCATTGCATACCTTCGTACCAGTACATTCAAAGTGTTGACGCATACTTATATGCCTACATGATTTAATCATGTAGAAATCGGTGTTTCTCGATACCCTCCACGTGGCTAGTATCAAAGTGTTGCAGCGGAAGTTGGTGAGTCCTCTAGTTCGGAGACGACATTCTAGTTTTCTTTTCACATCGATGTATTTGGATATTTTAATTCCCAGTTGTATATTTCTTTTGCTATGGTTGTATTAGAGAGGGAGCTTGAACATGTCTTAGCCCCCGCCAAGTTTATGTTTTATAGGTATTGTTGGACATATGTATGATTGTATCTCGTTCTTTTAATTCATTATGGTTTAAACTTGTGTCCCTTAGCCCCATTTCCTCTTAGTCTTCTATTTTATCTTTATGTGTTTATGCCTATGAATGCTTATGATATGTAAGATGGCTTGGGTGAGATGCCTCTGGGTATCTCATTCATCGTGTGATGAGTAGGCCCTAGATCGGATCGTTACACTTAAACTCTCAAGAATCATTAAGAAAATCATCAAGTTAGGGTTAGCTTTCAAAATTTGTCATCAAGGTAAGTTATTCTCCATAAATTTCAAGCCTTCCAATCCAAATTTCCTCATCTATTCATGAATCTCTAATGGAATCTTAAATCATAACCTAGGATTTCAAGATTTCCAAAAAAGAATTTCTTGATTTTAAGTCGAGAATTGAAGAATCAAAGAGAAACCCTTCAATTAAGATCTTTCCAAGTTCTTCCACCCTAGAAAGTCACAAAAAAGAATTTCTTTTCTCAAGAACAAGCATTTACAAGGCTTCAAGATCAAAGGTTTCATCCAAGAAAGCTAGTGTTCTTCTAATTTTGATTATAATATCAATCTTCCAGGTATGTAAGGTCATCTAAAATTCTATTTTTGTGCATAGTCTATATTTCTTATAAAAAATTCTAGTCATGAGCCAAGTCAATCTATGATCTTATGGAAAAATCATGGAACCTTATTGTGAAATTATTATTATTATTATTATTATTATTATTATGTCAAGAACTTCATTATTAAGTACATCTCTATATATTCTTGAAGTATTAATATATATGTACAAAAATTCCATATGAGTTTTGAGAATCATTTCATTATCATGTTTTAATTGCATTGAAAAGTGATGAAATTACTAGTATTTGAGAAGTTTAAGTACAAAATGAGTTAAAAGATTTTCTTGAGACTAAGTTAAGAGACAACTTTGAGAAAAGCTAGTTTAATGAAAATATATTGAGTCAAGGTTCAAAATAGCAGATTTTCAGTTTTTTCTCTAATGTGGGACATTTTTACAATTATTAAGTACAATGCATGTTTTGGTAGTAGTGGTTTAAATTTTTTTAAGTTTAAACCATTATTAATAAATATAAAAATGTTATCGAAATGGTTTAAATAATTATAACGGTTTCCATAATTATTAAGTTTAAATTGTTATCGAAACTGCTAAAATGTTCGCTAAGAAACTATAACCGTTTAAATTTTTATTATTATTTGGGTTATTGGTTCTTAACAGTTTTAGATTTTTTCTTAATGGGTTAAACGATAGCCTGATACTAAATTAAATAATTATATTTATACCATTAGGTATATAAAGTCCTTAACAATTTCATACTCAATGTTTGCTTTTGAGCAAAATGCAATTTGTCAACTCATGTGTATGGTTCATTTGGTTTGTCACATTATTTCTAAGTAATTTTTAATAAAGAAAATTTTGTGTCAAATCTTAACGGTTAAACCGATAACCGAACCAATAATAATCAATAAACGATAAGTCAGTATCTTAATAGTCGTTCTATAACGATTTAGCATATCTACAAATTAATAATTAATAAGTCAAATCAATAAATTTTAAAACCAAACTGACCGATCGATACGCAGCAGTACCCATAATAATAAAAGTATTACACCATGTTAATAAAAGTATGTTCGATTTAGTTTATCTAATTGATGTTACAATTAATGGTTCTGCAAGACAAATATGAAGATGGCAAAGCCATGTCATAAAACCCCGTTTATTATTTTTGCCCACAGCTTCAAAAGTCACGTGCACAATTAATGGATTTAGTGGTCATAAAATAGTGAATAAAATAATTCTTAGAATACGTGAATTATCAAATTTGCACATCATACTCTGAAATTATGATACGTAAAATGGGACGGAGAGAATACCATAATTTGCTATTTTCTAGAACCTTTTACCAGGTCCACTTAAATTAAATAAGTGTATGAACTCAATTTGGATCGAGCTACTTTTTCAGGGTTGTTGCCATTTATTTGTGATACGACAAAGTCTCCTACAATTATGTCACATCTAATTATGTCACATCTAATTACTGTAATTTATAATTACTTTCTCCGTTCACAATTAGATGTTAAAAAATCTCTATTTTTATTTTTATTTATCAATTTTGAGAATCCAAGATAAGACAAAAAAAAATTTTACCTATTTTATCCTAATTTATTTACCAAGTTAGACTTTTTGAAAATATTAATGATTAAGTCATCTTTAGAGTACCTAGAAAATGATATAATGCATTAACATACCCCAATTCAATTAAGTTTATATAAAAAAAATTTAAATAATTTTTATATTCTAAGAAATGGATAAAAAAAATACTTGAAATGAAATAATTTCCCACCAAAAAAATGAAATTTAAACAATTTTTATATTCTAGGAAAGGAAAAATTATAATTGAAATAAAAATCTACATTGTTTCCTCCAAAGTTTTTTACTTGAATGCAACTAAAGAAAAAGTAGTTGCATTGTGAGTATTAATAGTATACATTAAATGCATAAGAATTTGAATTGTGACTTTATGAATAGTGTTATAAAAAAATTTAATTAAAAAGAATAGTCCTACAAATTAATAGGGGTAAAATGGTAATCTTGCTACATTAATCATTATTTTCTTAATAAGTGTGTCATGTCAAAATTTAACATCTAATTGTGAACGGAGGGAGTATCATATATGCTATTAGGTCACATCTATTTGCTGTAATTATAATATAATTTGCTATTTTGTCACATCTAATTGCTTGAGATTGCTGTATGAGGGATTCTCAGTACTCTCTGTTCATATTTTCCATGGAAATATTAAAAGCCTGGAAAAACTGAAGAGATAATCCAAAATTAATTCTTCCATATACAACGACTTCTTTTGTCTAGTTAATTATTATAATCGTATAAAATGATATACACCAGAATATCTCTCTATATGTATATAAACTTATTGGATTCACGTGGTATATAGTTTGATGATAATTCAGATAGAAAACTCACAGTCTTACTAATTTAAATATGAAACTCAAAAATATCAAGATATTCATTCAAATACGTTTTTACCTTTGGCTCGAAACAAAATAAACCTAGAAATACGTTTTCTAACTTATAAAAGTCTAAAACACGGAAGAGAAAAGTTGGACGATTCAACTTATCCAATATACTCAACTAAATTCCCTTTGGATTAATTAAGCCCATAATTTTTGCCAAAAGACGTCACACCATTAAGAACATTCTATATCTTATAAATATGGATTCGCATCGGAAAGTCCCATGTTAAGAGGGGGTAAAGCACTTTCTAGCAAAGGTAATTTCATACTCAAATTCAAAATCTCTGATTAAAAATGAAAGAGTACTTATCGCTCCACCACAAGTCTGATTAGTGTATTTGGTCGTTTAAGTTGTTCCTAACTAGTACAAACACTGCAGAATTTAAATATATTAAATGACGCCTGACTCTTCAAGAAGAATGACAAAATTAACGACTAGAATATGTCACACAATTTCAAAGTTACTAAAATTGACTTTATTAGAACATATCTACTACAGTTCAATCTAGAATTAGCTAGATAATATGAATCAGTTGCTTCCATTCTACTCTATTAATTAGTTAGGCGCACCTCATTCAGAATCGAGTCTGACGTGTGACACCCCATAACTCTATTCTTACATGTACCTATGTTTCAAAACTCATTCTTACATGTGGGAAGGGGATTAGGGTCATAAGAGACTTCTAGCACTTAGCCGAGTTCAAAACCTTCCTATAAATTGAGTGTCTAGTGTTAGATTATACAAGAGTCAACTTTAAATAATCATAACTCTTAGCACACAAATAATCAGTTGCTCCATGACCTCCAAATAAAGCTCTTTGAATTAGCTTTCCAACGCAACTGATTTCACCTAATTTGGAGTTCGAATTCAAATGTTATAGTCGTTTTACTATTGACTGCCAGATTAGGGGTGTACCTACGAAACTTATTACGGATCGTGGATTAAAGTACGGTATGTCTGCTAACTCGTGAAAAAAGTCCTGAAACTTCATTTTTTGAGTCCCAGATTTTACGGACCAATCTACAGGTCGTAAAAATTTGTATGGGTCGTAGATTGGGCTCGTGGAATTGATCCAGAGACCCCAAAATTTGTCCAAAAGTTTACGGAAGGGTCCCTACGGGTCGTGGAAGTTTCTACGAGCCGTAGATGGGCCCGTAGACGACTTTGACAGCTTTTTAAGAAAGGTTATTTCGGTCTTTTCCCACCCTTTCAAAGCCTAAACTTGACGTTTTTACACTTAAATAAAGCCCTAAAGATGTCAGTTCAACCTTTTTATGCTAAAACACCCTCTCCGACTTAGAGCAAAGTTTTAAGGGAGAAAAGGGCTTGGGTTTGAAGATAACCTTGTGAGTTTTTACAAGCTTGTTCAAGATTCAAAACTTTCAGGTATGTAAGGCTAACTAAAACATGGATCTTGTTCTTCCATGTGCCCCATAATCCGAATTGATAGAGTTGTGAGTGAATTGAGTCTCCCATAAATGTTTCTTGAAGGTTTCTCAAAAATCCTAATGTATTCCTATACGATCTTGCATGAATTATTATTTTTATGAATTAGATGATTTTGTTGTTCTACATGAACCCTAGCATGAATTCTTGTTACTTTTACATATTTCACTTAAATTGGTATGCATGAGTATAATTTAAGCCTAAAGAGTCTACGAAATCCCTAAATGCTTTAACTTTACATTTGTTTTCCTAAATGCTATGAGTTAGAATTAATGATGCATGAAGAGTCTTTGTGAGTCAAGAGTTAAACCTAAAAGGAATGTAACCAAAGAGTTGATAGTTGATGTGATGAATTGAGTTGACAAATGTCCAATGAGACTAGATAAATGAGTTAACCATAGGGTTGATGTCTTACGAGCATGTTGAGTCTTGGGAGGAGTATGGAGCACCAAATTGAATAAGAGTAAGTCCAACTTGAACTCAATAACTACGTGGCCAGTGTAGAAAAGGATTGAACCGTAAAATCAGATATTTCCTTATTGTCCCAAAAAGAGGACTTGATATTATTATTGTGGATCCACTGATGGGATGTCCTCTACCCTGGCAAGGTATTGGATGGACGTGGCAATGACATCGCTTCATTGTATCATCACTGACTCATAGGTGATGCTTGTCGGTTAGAGAAACTTCAAAATAGGCATTAATAGTAATATGAGTGGATTGGATTAGATGTTATATGAGTGGTCATTGTCTAAAATATATTCTTACTTTAGACTCTTGACATGATGATTGAGTTCCCTACTTCTTGAGTTGAGATATTTTGAGTTGATGATTATTCTACCTTTATATGTTTCATTTTACCATTTTCCATAATCATACATTTCACGTACTGACGTCCATTTGGGCCTGCAACTTTTCATGATGTAGAGACATGTACTAGTGGTTATCAACAGGCGCCCTGTTGAGGACCCTTTGCATTTCAGATGATTGTTGAGTCCTCCCTTGCTTTCGGAGGATATCATGTTTCTATTTCTAGCTTTAAGTTTACACTTATTTTATTCTATTTGAGGTAATTATGGACCTGTCATTGACATCATTTAGTCATATGTTTAAAGGCTTCATAGACTAGACTGTTGAGTTGTGATTGGATGTCATTAATGACTAGTTTCTTTCATACTAGTCTTACTCATGTGATTGGATAGATTATTTGGTCTTTGGCCTTTTATTATAGTTTATTCCATTTCTTTAAGTATTCTTATTCATTGATGTCTTCCGTTGTTAGTAATGATTGAATGAATGTGATGAGGCCAAGTGGTTCGCTTGGGGGTTAGCAATAGTCTCTGAGTGCCGGTCACGTCAAGGGTACCCTCCCGGGGCATGACATCAAGTTTCGGGTTAAGGTTGGATATTGAGTCTCAATTTTTTTGGTCAGGGTTGAGATCAATTTGCGAGTTAGGATCAAGGCTTGTCTTGGGCCTTGGGTTAAGGTTAGGGTCGGATCTCGAGTCTCGAATTAGGTTCGTTCTGGAGTCTAAAGTAAGGGTTGGTCTTAAGGCCCAAGTGATGGGATCAGGTCAAAATGTAAATTGTCCTTCAGTGGTTGTTTTTCTTAAAAGAATAATAATAAATTGTAAAAATGGATCTTTGGAGGTCTTTTTCAAATAAAATAATTATTCGTTTATAAAATACCGATGGACATACAAAGACCAATTATTTATTTATTTATTTTAATATTTTTTATGCAAAAATCGATTTCTAAATTTATAGAATACAAAATCGATCTTAATATGGTCGATTATCTAGGTTAGTTGGCATTTTTTTAGTAGTGTTTGATTGAGGTTGGATCTCGATTCTAGGTCTAGGGTTGAGGCTTGAGTTGAGTTTCGAGTCTGATGTCCCAAGTTCTAGGTCAAGGTTTGGTTCTTAGGTCTTGAATTGGATCTCGAGTCTCATGTCCTAAATGCATCAGAAGAAGCAAATACAACAGATACGCTAATCAATAAGATTAATGAAGTTGCAATTAATGTAAAAACAGTCAATTGGAAAGCAAGAGTCATGTTTTTAATCCTCCAAGCTCAGCTTGAGTCAAGGCTCGATTTCTAGAGTTCATTTAACACTCGATTATTAGACCATTTCACTACGTGCACCCCTTGGTAATAGATCGATATTTATTCAAACATACAATTTTTTAACCCAATTAAAAAGTTTCTTCGAGAAGATATCTAAAATTGTGTTGGTGTACCAACAATGTTATGTATCAACACCGTATCAAGCAACAACTAATAGTAGCATTATTGGCCAAGCTTAGTTTCATTTTAATTTGAAAAGTGCTTCTTTTTTTAAAAAAAAAATAATCTGAAAAGGAACTTTTTATAGAGTAACATTTTGTATTTGATTAATTAATTTAGATAATACCTTTGTTAATATTTTCTTTTCATATTTGATTTAAGACAGTCCTAAAAAATAATTTCTCTATCTTCACAATGTAGGGTTAAAATTGCATACATCATCCTCTTTATACCTCATTGAGATTACACTGAATCTTTTTTTTTTTCAATGTTAGAAAAACATTTACATTTTTTTTCAAAAAAAAAGTATTTTAATGTGGTTATTTTGTGTCTAGGTGTCTTCCCTTTTTTTGAAAATTTATCTTAGTCAAGTCTTACCTAAAGTTGTATTAATATATTCAAAAGATTTAATTTATGTATCTTGAGATAATTTGTGGCTTGGTTCTTTTTTTTTGACCAGTTCAATCGTTAATAGTTTAGAGCAAACAGGTTTATGCATAACCATCAACAACATTAGCTATCTAACTTCTTTTTATATTATCCATCTTTTTTTTTTATTTCTCACTCGGTGTTCGGAGCCCCGACTAAATTCAGATCGCATGCTGCAGGGCTCATTTGGGGGTTACGCTTTCAACAAAAAAAAATTCATTTTCAGTGTTTGAACTTGAGACTTATGATTAAGAGTGAAGCAGTCCCACCACTGCATCACAACCCATATTGATATATTATTCATGATTTAAAAAGCTAGATGGAAACAAGAAGACACCATTTTAATTAACAAAACAAAATAAGACAAATTAGGGGAATGAAAGAATATTGATATCAATACTTATCATGACACTAGTGACAAAGTCCGTACGTGGCATGGATTCAATATATATATACATATATTTCAATTTATGTGATTCAGATAGAATTTAGAGAGTTAATAATTTTAATATAATTTTTAAATATTTTAAGTTGTTATTTATTTAATTTATAATATTTTTTAAATAGTTTTCAAATAATATATATTAGTCCGCTCGTCCCAATTTATGTGGTCCTAATAAAATTTCGAGAATCAATCAAATTTTTTATATATTTTTTAAATATTTAAAACTATTAATTATTGTAATTTATAAAAATATTTACGTAATTTTAAACAATATATGTCACTCTGTGTGTCTCAATTTGCGCGGTATCGTACTAAGAAAATTTTGAAAGTCAATCGAATTTTATATATGTCTTTAAATATTCTAAGTTGTTAATTATTGAGATTTACATTATTTTTTGCGTTGTTTTCAAATACATATTACTTCAATTGTCCCATTTTATGTGGCACCGATAAGATTTTAAAATTCAACTAATTTTTTTCTTTTGAGATTACTTATTGAAATTTATCAAACTTTGTTTTCAAATGCATGTTACTTTCTCTCTCCAATTTTATGTGGCACCGATAAAATTTTGAAACTCAATCAATTTGTTTACATGTTTTTCAAATACTTTAAGTTGTCAATTATCATAGTTTAAATTAGATTTTCACAGTTTTTAAATATATAGATAAAAAAAAAAAGGAAAACTATGAAAAAAGAATCGCCGAAAAAATACAAATACGTCCTCAAGCTGCTTAAACAAATATGTCGACCTGCTCCAAAGAATACAAAAATTATCAAATCATTCCTGAATTTTTTTATGCAATTTTTAGATATATAAAAAATTTTAAAATAAGATAAATTAATTAAAATAAAAAAATCACTAAAAAATTTATAAATATACCCTAAGTTGCTCAAGGAAACATGTCGATATGTTGGCTACTTGAGGAATTTGAGCAGCTTTTGCCACCTATATATATAAAATGAATAAACTACATCAGGAAAGCCTCATTTTATGAGTATATACTTTTGCATTTCAAATGAAAAGAGGTATTATTTAGTCATGAGTACTACTTTTAATCACATCATCTAAAAGCTATTATTCTCTCTGTCTCATATTACATAAATATTTTTTATTTTACATGATTATTAAAAAATTATTAATGTAGTAGTGAACTTTATCATTTTATTTTTTTATTTATATCAATATATATTAAATTAAATTAGAAAAAATCATTAATACACTAATTAATGGTGGGATAAAATGGGAAAAAACAATTAATTCTATCCTAATTTAGTAAGTGCTCATATAATATGGGATAAATATTTATAGAAAGATGCTCATACAATTAGTAAGTGCCCATAGAATTAATCATTTAAGGACACATATCCTAATTTACCCTTTATTTATATCAATTATATGAGTACCTCCGTCTCATATTATATGAACATCTTTCTATAAATATTTGTCTCATATTATATGACACTTACTAAATTATGATAGAATTAATTATTTTTTTCCATTTTACCCCACCATTAATTAGTGTATTAATGATTTTTTCTAACTTAATCTAATGTACATTGATACAAATAAAGTGTAAAATGGTAAAGTTCACTAGTACATTAATGATTTCAATGAAAAATGTTCATATAATATGGGACAAAGGGACTATAGTTTAATTGTGAAAGAACACTACGATAAGTACTTTTATATATTTAATTTTAGGTTATTCCTACGTCCTAGCATTCTGAATTTGATTCCGATTCTTTTTCCTTTTTATTTATTTATTTGATGTTTAGTATTCATGTCAAAATTTAATTTTATTTAAATTGCATCTTGCGAGTTGTATTTTGAATCAATGCTTCCAAATTTTTATATTCAGTACTTAAATTTGAAATCTCTAATTAAAAATGTAGAAGTTCTAACTATCGCACCATAACCCATGTTAATATTCTGAGTCTTTTCTTTGAACCCAAAACAAGAAATAATTTTTGTGAATCCTGAATCCAGCATTGATAAAAACGTATTCATGTCAAAAGTTTATATTCAGTTAACGAACGAAAGATATATATTTTTGTTCACAAATTTATTATCATTTACTATGATTAAGTGATACATATTTTTATTTTTATTTTTAGTTAGCTAAATTTAAAATAATTAATTGAATTCAAACATGAACAAATATTTACCGGACAGTTAGTAGGGAACTGGTCATGCGATTTGGAATTGTGATTTTAATTAAATCAATGTTTAGATATGTGATTTGAGATGATGATTTCAAATTTTAAATTCTTCAAAAAGTGGTATTTGAAATTAAACTGTGTTTTCAATCTTTTTTAAACTATAAACTTGGCTCATAGGTTTATATTTTATAAATAAAGAAAAAGTTCCATCATTTTAAGTTCTACAAAAAATATATATGTGTGTGTATGCGCGCGCGCGTGTATGTTCAACGTCAAGAGATTATGTGTATAATGTAAAAGGATTGTATATTAAAGAATAACTAGTTACTATTATCATTGAGTACTAATGGATCTTTCTGGAATTATATGTATTTAAAAGTTTATGATAGTAAATTTATTTATAAAAGGAACATGAAGATATGTAACTTATCAGTGTGTCATCGTAGAATATTTGAAAATCGCATTTATGAATTATAATTTGCTCATTTTGATAAAATTGTAAAAGGATTAAAGAGATTTTGATAGTTTTCACAACTTATGAAGTTTTTCTATTTACGAGAAAATATACAACTTAGTAAACCAAATTATATGTCTAAAAAAAACTTGAAGGTCTAATTAATCTAATACAAAATTATATCTAAATGAGTCCTTAATCAATCCCCTAACTTTTTAATTAAGTGGATTAATTCATAGTCATTATAGACAGTTGCCTATGACGGGTTTTATCGTAAATTCACTACATAAAAGCTGTTCAACGTATATGATATTTACAAAATAAATTTCTAAAAAAGATTGGGTTAGGAAATTTTTTGAGGAAGTACAAGATGGAATGAAAATTTACACCATGTTTGGAGATATGGTTGTTGTCATTATATTGTATTTTACTCTATTATTTAAATATTATATTTATTTTTATTATGTAAATTTTATCATATCAGGTTATTTAAATTCATCAAATAGATAATGACGGAAAATTTCATTTTATGTAAGGATCCATTTGATATGATCGCTTCTGTTGAAGAATGGCAAAAGTCTCACATTGATGGTTAATGAGATGAGTGGATTTCTTATAAGACTTAAATAATCCTCCTCCCTTTGAGCTAACTTTTATAGTTAGGCCCAAGATCTAATTTTATAGATTTGTTATATTACCGAGGAAATGTTCTTAGATAGAAAGAAGTGGAGATTCTGTATTAGGATATAAGGCTAGTTACAGTAGAATGTTTTCTTGTCTTGTGACAGTTTAGGATTTGTCACAGGACAAGTCGCGTGTCATTATAGTTGTGTTGTTATTGATTTTTGATTATCACATTATCTTGATATTGTATTTATTTTTAATAGAATTTATATTATTTCTTTTTTTAGCCGTTGTGCTATATTTATTTATTTATTTCTTCTTTTACTTGATACAAATATATTTGAGTCAAAAATCTTTAGAAAATAATCTCTCACAAAAATAAAATATTTTCACGTTTTCTGGTTGGCTAGTCGTCCAAATAACTTTGTCGAGTTGTGTTTACACCCCTTTGAATCAACAACTTCCAAGTTCCAAGTCTAACCGCAATTGACTCATCGACAAGCTTCCAACACGGACCAAGTCTTCACAATTTCCAATTCACTAATTCGTGACGGAGTCAAAAATTTTAGATGTATTTCAAAAATATCATTCCTAAAATTTGAATATAAAATATATATTATTTCTTCTGTTCAAAAGTAAATGGTATTTCATTTTCTTAAATTAGTTTTAAAAATAAGTGATCTTTCACATAATTAAAAAATACTAGTCTTGCTATACTGCACGTAATCAAAACGTGTATCTTATTTAATTGGAGATTCTACCACTAATTAGAACTCATGATAAATTAGAACTTTCCTAAGTCGTAGAGTATTTTCTTGATTCAAATAAGGAAGAAGTATAAATCTATCAAATAAGAAAAATTTAGGAGTTTTTCCACGGCTAGAATTCCTTATTTTATTACTTATTTCCATATATTTTAAAAGTCAATATTATAAATATAATTTTTTTTTAAAATGGTGAAAAGACGATTTTATCTAAATAAATAAAAGACAAAATAATAAATTAAGAAAAATAGTGAAAATACGATTTTGTCTAAAGTAGAGTATTTTAATGAAGGACAAAAAATTCAAACCAATATTTCCAAGGGTCTTCGTGCTTTTAATATAAATATAGTATATAGATATATAGATACATATTAATACTGTTCTTTCATATTTATCTTTGTTTTAATAGTTTTTCTTTTACATGTCCAAGAAATAATTAAAGTGCTTTATCCTTTGTAAGATATTTATTAAGAATAATTTATGTAATTAAAACACATCACTTATATTTTCTAAATTTTTTAACTTGACGTATTCAACAACTTATATGTGAATGTGTATGTAACAAACGAATTAATTTTATCCTATTTACATAAGTGGAAATACAAGTCCACATACCAAATTTGATCAAACCAATAACAACTTTTTCTTCATACAGCATAGTTACTAAATATATGTAGAAATCCATATAATTGATATTTATATACAGTATAAATTTCCAGAAAATGAGATTCTAACTAACCCCTTTATCCAACCTACATCCCATTATATTCATCTTATATTAAACCAAACCTCTTCTATAACTAAGAACAAGTCAAGTTATCCTTCCAAGACTTGATAATTTTATTTTATTTTTAAGGCAAATGCGAGTCTTCTTTTCCACCTAAACCTCTATTTTTCTTTCAAACTTTAACAAGCTAGCCTTTTTTTTTTTTTCAACAATAATGGCAACCAATATTCCTCAAAAGCTTCATTTTGTGTTAATTCCATTACTAGCACAAGGCCATATGATTCCCATGATAGATATGGCTAGGCTAATTGCGGATCATGGTGTCAAGGTCAGTTTAGTAACTACACCATGCAACGCGTCAAGATTTGCAACAATTATCAATCGGGCAAAAGAAATGGGGCTAGATATCCAACTCATTCAAATTCGATTTCCTAGTGAAGATGTTGGTTTACCAATTGGTTGTGAAAATCTTGATAGCGTCCCTTCACGTGACCTTATAAGAAACTTTTATAAAGCACTTAATATGTTACAAAATCCATTGGAGAATATTTTGCTAGACCAAAATACCCCTCCAAGTTGCATAATTTCAGACAAATGTCTCTCATGGACTTCCCAAACAGCGCGAAAATTCCGCGTCCCAAGGCTTGTTTTCCACGGGATGTGTTGTTTTTCTTTGTTAAGTTCGCATAATTTGATGCTTCATAGGCCTTATTTGAATGTCAAATCGGATATTGAACGTTTCGTTGTGCCAGGACTTCCACTAAGGGTTGAAATAGCAAAAAATCAACTTCCAGGAGCTTTCGTGCAATTACCGGACTTGGATGATATTCGGGGTCAGATGCAAGAAGCTGAATCAAGTGCTTATGGAGTGGTGGTTAATAGTTTTGCAGAATTGGAACATGGATGTGTTGAGGAATATGAAAAAGCCATTAACAAGAAGGTATGGTGTATTGGACCAGTTTCACTTTGCAATAAAAATGTAATGGATATGTACCAAAGGGGAAACAAACCTTCAATTGATGATAAACAATGTTTGAAATGGCTCGATACGATGAAAAATAAGTCCGTACTTTATTGTTGTCTTGGTAGCCAATGCAGGCTAATCGCGTCACAATTGATAGAAATTGGGTTAGGTTTAGAAGCATCACAACAATCATTTATTTGGGTAATAAAGACCGCAGATCAGAATTTCCTCGAATTGGAGAAATGGTTGGTGGACACAAAGTATGAGGAGAGAATCCAAGGGAGGGGACTTGTGATTAAGGGTTGGGCCCCTCAAGTTCTTATATTGTCCCATCCAGCTATAAAGGGGTTTCTTACGCATTGTGGTTGGAATTCAACAATAGAAGGGGTGAGTTGTGGTGTGCCTATGATCACATGGCCTATGTTTGCGGAACAATTCTTCAATGAGAAGCTAATTGTTGAAGTTTTGAGGATTGGAGTTGAAGTTGGAGTTAAATTTCCGGTTAGATGGGGAGAAGAAGAGAAAGTTGGAGTACTTGTTTGCAAAGAACAAGTTGCAAATGCTATAGAGGAACTAATGGATGGAGGAGAAGAAGGAGAAAAGAGAAGAATTCGAGCTAAAGAACTTGGGATGGTAGCAAGAATGACCATGGAAGAAAATGGAACTTCTCGACTCAACATATTGAACCTCATCCAAGACATCTTAAACCAGTCATCAAGTGTTGATCGATTAGTTTAAAATTTAAGTTCTACGCATTGATAGTATAATTTTTTTTTATATTAGTAGCACATTATTTAACTTGTTATCGTACAATATTTGAGTTTCAAATTATAGTATATCATGCATGTTTGATTTGAAGAGTTGTCTATTGTTGTATTCTATAGGGATGTTGTTATATCAACTTTGTAGTTTTTATGACTTTCTCCATCCATAGACATTTATCTTGTTCTTTTCCATTTTTGAGACAATTAACCTAATCAGCAATATGAAGATGCATGGAACATCAATTAATACTAGTATATGTAATTGTAAAAGAGAAACACCAATTACCACATAACACAATAATTTTAGGAGTCGTTAGATTGACTCAAATTTGCGCTCTTGACTTATTTAGGCTTGTTGGACTTCTTAAATTGGAACTTGCAACCGCTACTTTTTGGGTGTGCATAGGGTAAATTTGCTCGACCCATACGGCAAACCCCTTGCTTTCACTGGCAAGAGGTTTCAAACTTGAAACCTCCAAAATGAAAGCCCTAAAACCAAATCATTGGACCACCCCGAAGGGTGGATAAGATGACATCATTTGTTACTAATTCATCAATAAATAGAATTAGTGATGAATTTTTGTTATTAATTAGTAGGACAGAAGTTGTCCATCGTTGATTATTTCTTTTATAGTGATATATATTCTATTGTACTATGTAAAATAATTTTCTTCAACTACCCTTTGTGTTCTTGCTAGCTAAATTGCGACCAAGGTAGGGCCACTAAAACAATTTTTTAAAACCTTAAAAATTGAAGGGTTCAAATTTTATTGTATTTATTAAATATAATATACGAAATTTATATAATTATAAAAAGTTCTTCTCTTTGGAATTTGATTGAAGTCATTGACACGTGAACATGAATTTTATGATAAATATGCAATATGTAGAGAAAATTAATTAATAAAGATATGATGATTAAAATAATAAAGTCCATTGAAAAATCTTTTAGTGTTGATTATTTCCAAAAATATATAATTAATCTATCAATTTGTTTTTCATTTAGAAATAGATCAAAACTATTCAAAATATATAAAATTATTTTTGACATTCTAGATAGTGATGAAAAATTGTGATAACTACAAATTAAAATACTTTTAAAAAAGCAGATGCGTCAAGTTATTTTTCACTTCAAAATAGAGTTAAACTATTCAAAATATGTGAAATTATTTCTCTGATGCATTATCTACTAAATTAAGCTAGCGTTTGATGCTAAATTCTCAATTATTATTAGCGAGTTATTTTTGATAAATTTTGGTTAAGTTTTTCACTATGTGTTTGCCTTTAAAATTTTGTAAGAATATTTGACTATTTTAAAAATATAATTTGTACCCATTAGTTCTAAAAATTGTTTAAAATATTCTTATTATCATTCTATAATGAACATGTTCCCTTAAAAAACAACCTTATAACATAATTAATAACAATCAACAAAATAAAATAAAATATAGGCAATATCAATTCATTAATAACACACTTAAACTTGTCACTAATTCAGTTAGAACTATAATCCATTAAAAATAAGTTATTCTTTCGTCTCAATTTTGTCATCACTCAAATTATAATTTAAATTTTTGTCAAAAGATGTAGCTAAATATTAGTTGAAATACATAAATAATAGGTGTTTTTTTATATATAAAATATAACAATCTAAAGTAATTCTTAAATATTTAAAAAATTTCAAATACTATCTCAAGTTCTCAAATACTATTTTTTTTCTAGTATTTGAGCACTTGAAAATTATTAAATATATTTATCAAATTATATGATCAAACACCATTTCTCAAAATTTTTAAAAAATATTTGTAAATTAAAAAAAAATTGAGCCAAATGACACCTAAGATTACAAGATGACAAAAATCTAAAAAGAAAAATAGAGACATTTGTTTTACTTTGAATTTACATTTCTTGATGTTGATGTTTGAAAAAGTACGATTGAAATGTAGCGTTTACATTGAATTCTAGAAACAATTAACCACGACTTTATAAACTTGTGTAAGAAGTTTCCTTTTTTTAAATTTTTGTCATACTCAGTGGCCAATAAAAAATGATCGGGGTCAAAAGTCAAATTTTATAAAAATAAAAGAATTTCGATTGACGAAGCACTCTCGCTATCAAAAGCGGAGATCGAAGAATAATCAGGTTGTCGAGGACACGTCTAAAGAGGAGGTGGGCGTCCTCTAAGTTGATCACCCTACCCACTAATGGACTATGAGGGGGAAGGCGAACGGGAACCAACTGAAAACTCGAACCACTTGATTGATCCCTTCATAATCCATTCATTAAGATTGGGAATGACTGGAACCAATCAGAAGTGCAAATCGCGCAAGCGAAGTCAGGAAACGGACCGCTAGAAGAAAATAGTCATATTTATTTAATTTAGAGTTTGCTTTTAATTTTTTTAAATGAGAATTTATTAATTATTGTTTTATAATTAAATAATTTTAATAAATTCAGTCAATTGATGATATGGCTAATTCATTCAATTTTTATTGAGACATTGTTAATCTTAGATAAAATTTAATCAATTTTTTATAATAATATATTGTAGAAAAATATTGTAAGAATGATTCTTTCAAAAATTTATGTCGATTATTCTAATTGGCCTCTTTTTTACTAATAGAGATATCTCGACTTTGTATCTACATTATTTCATTCACTTGGATCATATATATTTTTAGGGATGCAATTATTTAAGTTATTTAGGAGTTCTTGATTTTTGAGAACTATGTCAAATTTTTCACTACTTCTTGAATGTTATTATCATCTGATTCAACTCGGGACTTATTCATTTGAAGAATAACCTTCCATATTTCTCGATTCAATATTCTTATTATTTATTAAAAATTTATCAAAGATTTCTTTTTTAGATTTATTTATTTCTTCAAGAGTTCTTTTTTCTCTCTTTTTGTAAAATTAGAATCATATTTTCTAATTGACATATTTATTTTAAATAAATTTTTAATAACTAAAGAAAAAATATATATACTTCTGAACTAAAATTATCAATAATAATATTATTTCAAAAAAAGAACTATAAAATATAATTAAAATAATAAAACTTTGCTCAAATATTGGACAAGTTGTACAACATAGGCCTAAGTAGTTAGGAGATAAATATGAAAATTCTATTTCCCAAAACTATTTCTAAAACTTGTTTTGTTCCCAAAAACTAACGATCCACACATTTCCTTCATAAAGTTTTCCTTTTAATTTTAAAAGTATATACAATCTTTTATTTAATGATATGTATAAGTATGGAGTTTTAAAAAATTGAGGCTCCAAGTCATTGCTTTATTGATTTTGTGGTTAAGCCGAGTTTGAATACATTTTTTCTGTCTCAAATTATTTATTGTAAATACTAAAAATAGTTGTCCCTAATTATTTTTATTTTAAAAGTTTATGAAAAAATTAATTAATTTTTTAAATTTTATCTTTAGTAGTAATTGTTCTCGAACACTATAATTTTTTTAACAAATAGATATTTAATGAAAAGAGATTATGAATGTGTTTGGTATGACGAAAAATGTATTCTAATTGAAAATATTTAAGTTGAGATATAAGTATCGTGTTAACTTAAATACCTGATGAATATATTTTAGAAAATATTTGAAACATCCCCAAAAATAATCTAACTCAAATAGGCTTGAAAGAAAGGAGCTTGCAGAAGTTTGATTTTCACGGGCAACATCTATGGTTTGTAGATAGGTTCGTGGAACCAACTCCTGCAACATCTATTTTGAATCTGCTTTTCATGAGGACAAGTCTACGATCCATGGAATATTTTACGGACCTAGATTAGGTCTTGTAATCCATCCAAATTTAAGGTTGTGAGGTTTCAAGATCACGGTCTATGACCCGTACTTCTTTCTACGAACCGTATTTCTTTCTACTACCCGTAGAGTTGATTTTGTAGTTTCAAGTCCAAAAATATAATCTCAATACTTTTTGTACAAACATGATGGACGAGCCCGTAAAAGGATTTATGACTCATAAAAGGCGATTTTAGACCTAACCTTGATTTGTTCTCAGTTTTCACGATCTGTGTTCTATGGCTCGTGGAACCATCTATGGGCTATAGATGTCATTCGTGGTCCACTTCGGCACTTTTAAGTAAAGGGTATTTTTGTCTTTTTCTACCCTTTTTCAATCAAAGCCTTGATGAATTGGGACTAAAATAAGCCCCTTATTATTATCATATAAGTTTTTTGTTTCATTATAACTTAGCATATTTTGAGAGCAAATTGGAGAGGAGAAAAGCTAGGGTTTCAAGTGCATTCTTTGAGATTTTCGAATTGTGACCATAATCTTAATCTTTGAATTGAGTTCATCCACGCACCTCATATCTAAATTCTGTCTATTATTGAATATATGTTGAGTTAAGCCATAATTATCTTGAATCTTGAATTAAGTTAATTATTTTTCCTTTGATAACTATTGAAGTATGCATTGAAATTGTGATTGTTTCAACATTCTTATCTTTTGAGATTGTTATTCATGGTTATATTCCATGAATTCTAATTAAATTGATGATCATGATTTTACTATACATTATTTTGAATTGAAAAGAAGGTTTTCGGGCATTGAGCAAAATTTGATCTTGAACTGATTTGAAACATATTCTATTGAGTCTAAACGAGGATGAATTCTGGGTATAAATGATAGATTGAGAAAAGAGTTTAATGGAATGTGATTGATTTTGAAAACATATAACTTGTAAAGGAAAGAACATGATGTGTTGAGATGAGATTGAGTTTTGAAATGTTTATTGAGACTTGATGAGATGATTTGTGATGTTATTACTTGATAGATGTGAGCATACTGATTTGATTTTGGAATAGTGTTAGGCATCGATTTGGGTAAGAGGAAAATAACTCATACCCCATAAACTACGTAGCTAGCGTAAGATAGAGGTCAAGCCTCTCTTGTCCCTTAAAAGGACTTTTATATTTGATCCATTGAAGTTGATCACCTCCTTACTCTTGCAAGGTATTGGATGGCAGCGGTAACAACAGTGAAAACCATTGTATCATCACTCGCTCATATGGTAATGGTTATTGGTTAGAGAAACTCCTTTAATAATAAATGATTGATTTGATTGAAATTGTATATGATTGAGTCGATTTGAAAGGTATTGTTTACTTTTAAACTTGCATGCTTATTTATGAGTTTAGTTGCATGATATTGAGTTGTTTCTTTTAGATATTTTACATATTGTACATTATATATATTAACGTCACTTGACGTTGCATCATAAAATGATGCAGATACAGGTAGAGATCATCAACAAGCACTCTCCTGAAGTTTCATTCTTTTCGTGTGTCACTCCTCAGAATGGGTTTAGGAGCCTCTTTTAGGCTAAAAAGGATCTATATTAGTTGTGGATTAAGTGTAGGAGGGGTGGGTAAAAGTGTGGAATGATTCTCATTAAGATTTCAGCTGACAGAAAAGTTTTGAACTGTGATGGAGCAAATCCGCATCGCAGACTTGTTCCGCCACAGTTCATTTTTACGTAACATATAAATCGCACCCGTTGAATGGGTTTTATGTGTAAAGTGTAAGAATAACCCATTTTTGGCATCTCTGCGACGCGGAGGTGTCACCCACTTTACTGAAAATTACATTTTTACTCAAAAAAATTATCTTTTAATACTCCGATTGGTCTAAAATTCAACCGAGATCACTTTCCCACTCAATTTTTCGCGTTGATTGTGATTCCGACCTCGAATTTGCCGAAATAGTTTGGAATGATGCGTTATGCGGGAAATCTCTCGTCTAAGGGTATTTTGGTAGTTTTTTCAAGGCCTAACATCATGACAGTGGTGAAATCTCCTTACTTTCAGAGGAATCATATTTATTTGATTTGTCTTTAGTCGAGTATTTTTTTTTGAGGTAGTCACTGACTTTTCTTGGCACCTTTTTAGTATTGGATAGAGGTTTCATAGATAGTGATAGATAGAGTTGATTGAAACTGATGTTGTCTTTCCAGAGTCTATTTTGAAAATTATTTTCATTTATGGATTTATAACGTTGAGTTGATTAATTTTAAAATTATTTTTATCTGATTGTTGATTGACTTGCTTATTTGAGTAATTTCTTTGATTTCATTAAATCTTCTGCTGATTGAATAAGCGAATTGAACCAAGGAATTCACTTGGACCAACAATGATTTTCAGATGCCCAGATTCTCACTTGGGGCATGACAAGTCTTTTGTAGCGTTTGCTTGCTCGCAGTTCAGCTAGCAAGAGCATTGACAGAGGGGGTAGTTGAATAAATTACTTATGTAAATACTGATTATTCTTTGTGACTTGTTTTGTGCAGAATTAATTACTAGGATACAACAAAATTAATGTGGGGGTGGGGGGAATTGGAAAAGATAAAGGTCAAATTACTTTTTACTTCAAAATAATTTTCAACTGTTCAAACTATATATGTAAAATTCTACTTAGTGGTAAAAATTGTAATCGTACCAACAAGGATTGTTTGGAGTGATTAATATTTCTTCATTCTTAATCAAAGATCTCGAATTTGAATTTTTCTAGATATGGATCATTTTTGTTAGAGAGTGTTTTATCCCTCAATATGGGACTTCTTGTCGCAAATTCAAATATAATCAGACTTTAATATGAATTCAAACATTAAATAAAAAACACGGATAAAAAAAATTATAATTGTAATCGCTATATAACAAAAAACTAAAGACATCACGCTAACTTTGATGTTGATGAATGAAAACTTGCACATTTTAGTTAAAATAAATATACTAAACAAAACATTACTAAAAAAGTAGAAATGTTGGCCCACAATCAAAGTTTATCAATAACCATTTCACAAACATATATAATGGTGTGATAAAGTGAGTCATTGCAAACATTAGTACAAACACAAATTCTTTATTTGGGCCAGATCTAGGCCTAGTACACAAAGATGATCATTAACTAAAATAGATCACCATAATATTCATTATAATTAAACTCAATAACTAATTAAGAACTAAGAATTAAGTTGAGATCTACAAGATTAAAATGAATAATCTGCCTTGCCCTTGAGATTGCTTTTCTTTTTTCCCCAACAACCATTTCCTTCATCAAGCTCACTAAGTGATGTTAGCTTTTACTCGTGGTGTTAATGGTTCGACTTAGTCAGTTATTTTTAAAAAATTATATCATGTTAATTTTTTAGTATTCTATAATGTATAATTAATTTACAAAATCATCCCAAACATGTTGATTTCTCTTCAATTTTGGTACAATTGTTCACTTTTTGATTTTTTAAATGACTTGTCAAAAGCCATAGAAAGTATACACTGATTATACAATGTAGATTACATGTACATCCAGTATACATTAAATATACATTATGATACACTCAAAAATTAGATATAGTCTGAGTATACATGAAATATACACTGACTATATGTGCCTATACAGCGAATGACTATTTTTTTTATAATTATTTTGATCTAAAGGCCATGCACTGTGATTGTCCCTAAAATAAATATGTGCTACGTATTTATTACTTTATTATATACTGCTATAATTTAAAAGAAATACATTATATTGTATACTTCGAGTTTACCTAAAGTTCAAATGAGATACTATTGATATATATCGGGCGAGAGATTTGTATTAAACGAGAAATGGTGGAGACCGCTCTTGTTCTTCTTCTTCTCTTAGATTTCATGTTGAACTCTCAATATGTCTGAACGAGGGAGAGATACAATATTATTGTATCAATCATATTTTAAAAGTGTATACAACACATGATATAAATGTATAACAAGGACAAATGTATAGCGAGTTGCAAATACATTCAAATACATCGATACAGAATGAACGTCTAAAAAAAATATTTTTAGAGAAGGGTTTCCATGTTCATATGATTAGGTTGGGAACAAATTAAGTTCTGTTGTACAACTACAACATGCTTATTATTAAAGTTCAAAAACATTTTAGCACGTAGAACAAAACCACAATTATATTAATTATATTCATGACTTGTGAAATTCAAGAATTGTGAAGAAATGATCGATGTAGAAAGCCTTGCAATCATCGAAACCAGCAGCTCGACTGAGCTGCCGGTATTCTTCCTCCGTCCTATGCTTTCCCTTGGCACGATAAATAGTCATGACAAAAATGTCACCTTCAAGAAGTGCTCGAGTTCTCTTACTATCATCAGTATGGTGAGGCAAAACGGGCTCACAAGCAATAAGTTTCCCTTTCTCGGGAAGTGCATCGTGACAACTCTTCATTATTTGCTTGCATTCATCGTCTCTCCATGTTGTTAGCACCCACTACAATATGCATCCATGTCAAAAACAAAAATATAGACTTAGTAATTTACTTCTTAAGGGTGTTCCAATTTTTAATTAGGATATCATAGACTTTCTAGATGTTACAAGTTAAATCCTTCTTTACACAATTTCCCTCAAATCTAACCAAAAGAATATTAGAAGAAAATCATTAATAATTATTACTTTTAATAATAAGTATATTTAGAAAATTGTGTACGTAAATCTTTTAAGACAATTGAGCAAATCTTTTTTCACACTTTCTTTGTGCAATCTATCGACAGAAACTTATTACTTTCTCCGTTTGAAAAAGAATTATCTAGTTTGACTTGACATTAAATTTAAGAAATAAAGAAGATTTTTCAATTTTGTGGTCCTAAATTAAAGTTATGTTACATGTACCAAAATATCATTTAATCTTATGGCATGTCACGTGGAAAATGAATCATTCCTTTTGAAACAGATCAAAAATAAATTACATCTTTTTTTTAAAAAACGAAGTAAATATTTGACGAAAATCAATAATGATATTTTTAGTTTTAGAAATCCTGAAATTACAAAGAACATATTTAAGAGACTACTTTAATTTAATCTTAAACCCCCAACATAAAGAACTTTTTTTTTCTTTTTTTGCAAATTTTTTCGTGGGGCTCAATTTCTCACTTACCCTACTACCTTAGTTTTGTCGATGGAAAAGAAAAAAGTAACATATATATGGAAAATATGACAAATTGGAGACTAAAATTTGTGGTCTCCAATTCAAATTAAAACTCCTATTTAATGTTCAAACAAAATAGGTACTATGTGAAAGCAACAAGTCATCTACTTCTTCTTTCACGTGATAGATAAGTATATATATTTAGTTCAATAATTGTAAGTAGAAAAAAACTAAGATAATAATTACCTTCATGAAAATAGCATCACCCTTTGGTATGTAATCGAACATGTCACCACCAACGTGTTTTATACCTACACGCCAAAAAATCATATCTTGAATTCACACTACCATCATATTTTAGCCACATATTGCAAATATCAAAAAATTTAAAACAATTCAATTTACTAAAGTGACTAAATATTTGTGAATTGTGACTTAATTCTATTTTGAGAATGTTAGTATCTTTTTTATTCTTTCTCGTTTTTCATAGGTAGTTTATTCTGCCTATGAGTTTTTGAGCGAGAATTCCAGGAAATAATTTCTCTACCTTTGAGGTAATAGTAAGGTCTGTGTACATTCTACCCTCCCCAAATCCCACTTGTGAAATTTCACTGAGTATGTTGTTGTTGTAGTAGTATCTTTTTTATATATATTAAGTAACTCCCTAACTTTTAACAATTCTTACTTTTTTCGGTTTATGACATGTTCTTCCACAAGTAAAATGGTTTAATTATTCTGACTTTAATTAGTAAGCTTAGGGCCAATATATCTAAGGTAAGAGAGAAAAATCTCATTTCTTTAATCTTGTGATTCTGAATTAAAGTTATATCAAATGTATCAAAATGTCTTCATGTCACGTGGAAAGTTAAAATTAAAATTTTGCTAAAAAAGAAAGTAAGTCATTCTTTTAAAAACAAATCAAAGAGAAAAGTAGGTCAGGTCATTCTTTTTTAAACGGAAGAAATATCTAATTATTTTAGTCCTACTTCGGCGATTCAATCTACATTTCATTTTGCATACTCCATCTCAAATATATGAAATTGTTACTAATTGGTCCGAGAAAAATAGTCTCTCTATCTTTACAAAACAAAAGTAAGATTATGTACACACTGCACTTACGAGGAATTTCAGGCGCCTTCTCAACCACCTCAGGCAAATCAAAGTTGATCCCAAGTTGAATAGTTGAATGTTTTTCTAAAATCATCTTCAAGCAATCTCCACCACTTCCTCCAACATCAACAAGTGTTTTCACACCTTGAAAACCATCATATCCCTCTAAAATTGCCTTCATAAATGGCACAGAAACTCCAGACATTGCATTTAACATAAGGCTATTCATTTCCGGGTTTTTCCCATAGTAATTGTAAGCTGGCTCCCCATTCGCCTTCACAAATGGCTCGGTCGATGAGTCATTGACCGCCTCATGAACCATCGTCCACGCCCTCATGAGTGCGTCCTGGTGGTGTTGGAGCACGTACGAGCCATAGGATAAGCCATTCTCGTCCGTGACTAGGGTTTTGCCAACCTCAGTCAACGAATATCTATATAAAATAAAAAATAACTAAGTCTCAACTTCAAATAATGAATTTGGATAGACTGTATAAATTCTCAAGGACTAGTTAATTCCCTTGATTGGGATAACATTGCTCAAACACAATGGATAATGTTAAATACTATTTGTTAAACACTAATTAACTGAGGGGAGCACCTTTTTATGGAAATTAATTTTATTTTATAAAAATAACTTTGATCGTACCAAACACATTTCTACTTTGTGTGGACAAGAAACCCCACATGTGTTAAGGCAAATAATGAACCACATATTAGAAATTTGTGTTATCATTGATTAACCTTCAAAGGTAAGATCCAAAGAAGATTAGGCCTAAAAGTTTTTTTCAAAAAAAAAAAAAAAAAAATTTAGCATTATTATATGAATCTTAATACATCTTTTCTTAGACACCACGGGAAAAAATGCAACTTTAAATTTTAAATCCGTCACTAACAAAACATCAAACAATGTATTAATTTTAAAAGTACCTTCTTTGAGAGCCGTCATTGACTACATGCTCCTCGAACACACCATAGCTCGTGAGCATACGTAAAATCCTCTGAAGATTCTGAGCATCACCGCCGCCCTGTGGGCCGCGGATTTTGGCGAGAATTTCAGGGGGAGAGAGTGGGGCATTTGATCCATTTTCCCAAATAGCATCAGCTACCTTAAGTTTAACAACAGCATTAAGGGACATAGGTACACTTATCATGTTAGCTAATTCCATTATAGCTAACCTTGCATTATTGTTGTTGTTGCTGCTACTTGTTTCCCCATTTGCTTTTTCCATGGCTTCTATGCTTTTCTTTTTTCTTACCTTCTTTTTTGGAAATTATATGTTCAATTTTTTAGTTATAGAGATGTCATGTGTTTATTGTGGGAACACTATTGGCTAAGTGTGGCTACTTTATAGGGGTAAGTTGTATGACCCGGATCTAGAATTTAAGTTTTATAGATTTAATATTTATGGTTTTAGTATTGAATCTTTTTGTATTTTTAATGTTGTAAATTCATATTTACTATATTTGTAATAATAAATTTTGTGAATTTTTATGCATAAAAGTTATATTGGAGTATAATGACTCGGATATCAATACTCTATACTCGCCTCTAGTAAGTTGGGGTTGATGATTAGAGGTAAATTTAAATTTAAGGTTTATGGATTTATGTGAATCAGTAAAAAGGATCTTCAGATCCCCTGTATTGATAGCAATCTTTAGCATAGTTGTCATTTAGACGTCCAATTTAATAGTCATAATGTATTGTCTAATTTGCATGTACCTCCATTAATGACGAAAAATTATGTTATCTGTCATCAACATATGTATAATTGATAATTCTATCCATCAAGATTTTAAAAAATAAGAAAAAACGCCTAGTATTTTTAGTTTTGCTAGAATTTAAATATGAAACCTCAATATTTTGAATCAATTTTACTTATCATTAGGGCAAAACACATGGATGCTTCCATTATGAATTATTTTTCCCTCTATTTCACTTGATGCGTGTGATGTGAACATGATCCATCATATGAAGATCAAACTATTTAATTCTTAGTGTAAATTCATATATAAAATGTCAACTTATAAAAAAAACATATTTATACATTTAAAATTACTATTGCAATAACATACACAGTGAAGTTCCACAAGTGGAGTCTGGCGAGGGTAAAATGTATGTAGACTTTATCACTACCTCATAGAAATAGAAAGACTATTTTCGAAAGACCCTCAACTCAAATATATCAGACTCAAAAACAGAAAATACTAGATATAAAAATGACTAGAGTGGAAAGCAATTGAAAACTCATAAATATAATAAAAGTGCAAAATAAATGACAGTCAATAACAACAATATAGAAAGACACGACTAATTCTACTATTTTATTATATCAAAAGGCAAGACACCATCCTTTATAAACAAGTCATAATAAGTTAAAGTAATTTAAAAAATAAATTTAAAATTTATTTTTTTACTTTATAAATAATAAAAATTGTGTCACGATAAAATGAAATTTAATAGCCTTCACAATTGTTACATGAGTCGCTGAGAGACGTTTGGTGAAAGAAGTAGACAAATCATCATCTTAGGCTTTGAGATATTTTCTGTCCATGGAAAGAGAAATTGTTGAAATTAGTGGTCTACATTAGCCATTTATGGATGAGGCTTTTTAGCCAGTCATAGTTTGAACCTGTGAGCCTCAAAGGTCAACTCGTGGCCCGTGAATTTTAGAAATATTTATTATATATTTAATTATTTATCAAAACTCGTTTTAATGATTGATGCTTAATTTTGTGAAATTTTAGATGGTCAGATATGTAAATTTTTCAAGTTGTGTTATGCATTAATGGTAAATATGCCCAAGTAATAAGAACAATACCTATGGGCTATGACGTTATGTTTATTCATATACATAATGTTTCTGGGACATTATTTTTCGTTAATCATCTCTTCATCTCTACTTGATTAATTACAAAATTTGTGCAATTTTAGATCTATTGAGGTTGAAAATTGGGATACCAATCAGAGAAATAAAATTCGTGACTTTAACGAACTTTATATTGTCCATATTATAGTTGAAGGGTCAACCCGTCCCAACCCGTGGCCCACGTAGGGCTGGGTTGTGTTGTTATTTTATAGGCCCGCTAGTTAAAAGGGTCAGCCCGTCCTAACCCATTTAACTCTCTAGCCCGTTAGGGTTGGATTGGGTTGGCCCATTTTGACAACCCTAGTCTACATTGTCAAAAGGAAAAGCTCCTCTTTCTTCTAAGGGATAATGGCAACAACGATAATATATTCAATGTAATTTATGTAAATATTATTGATAGAATATTTAATAATTAGTTATAAATATACATTTTAAAATTTAATTAAATGATGTATATTTGATGTATAGAATTTGTATCTAGTAGGAATTTTTTAGGTATACATGAACAATTGTTGTGATTTATCCTACGAGAACACAAACTTTATATCTAGAAGGCTCTTAAAATATAGAAACTCTGTACATTTAATTTACATAATTTAAAATGTAAATTGATATATATATCTATCTAACTATCAAATACGCTATTAAACTCCTACAATATATAGTATATGTTTATTTTACTTAATAAATAAATAAAAATATTTTATCTATGATCAAGCCATATTAATCAATCATAGTTTTAAAAAAGTGAAATATATATTAATTAAATTATGTATAGCTAATAAGAGTCTATGTACACACATATTATACATTATACGTCTATTTATTTGATATATAGTATTCTGGATAAAAATTTATTTGAACATGATATTTATAGCAAATCAATCGATTCATGACAAGAATTGTCCATAAATTGTTAACACTTGATCAAGATTTGTTATTATATATTCTTACCTCATTAAATTTATTGACACATTGAATAGTAAATTTATATAATTTAATATAAACCAATAAATAATTATCAATTCAAATGTGAATAAGTTTTTACTATAATTTATTCTAGGAAGGATTATTTCCGTACTATGTCCAATGATATATATATATATATATATATTCACCTTAAATGTAAAACATATGACACTTATTTATGTATTGGGATATAGAAAAATAAATAACAATATTCTCTTCTTAATTTAGTTGAATTTCAGTATGGAATTTCAATAAAAATTAATTCAAATCTTCATCAAAACTCCAAATAATACTCTTAATTGTTTGTAACAATACCAATTCAAATTAATAATAGTTTCACAAAATTTGATTTTCGAATTTAAAGCTTTGAGTACCCTTGAATTGATAAATAAGAGAAAAAACGAAGAAGATTAAAACCTAAAATGAGGAAGATTGAAGTCTAATCTCTTATAATTATTCTTAATTAATAAAATATTATTTTATTGAGTAATTAAATAAAATTGAAAATTAAGTCTTAAAAGTGGCTTATACATATAAAAACTCAAAAAAAAGCATAACTAGATCAGAAAAATATCTAAATAAATCTAAACTCCGTTAATTGTTAGTGATCTAACAATTTTGAGAGTCAAAAAATTACTACTGATTTCTTTTCTTATATTTGATTTTAATTAATAATAAAACAAATTAACATAATATACACAAGAAGATACTTTTAACAGATTTTTAAAATTAAACATCTAGTTAATTAATTCTTATCAGCAAAAATCACAAAATTTTCTTTTTAAAAAATCCCTCTCATTGTTGTTATATTCGTCTTAAATCATACAAGAATAATATAGTGAAATTTCATAAGTGAAAATTCGTCTTAAATCATAAATAGTGAAAAATATATCAATTTCTATTTCCGCACAATGGGTTATATGTTATATATTCAAGATTGCTGTTATTATATATTAACAATATTTATATATAATATTATTATGTAATTTTCTCATATCATATTAGTAACAGGGGTGACTGGATAAAGCTAATCATATTTTGGAATATTTTAGTATTTTCAATTAAATAATCGCAAACTGCATATTAATAAATTAAGTTTTTTACATGAAAATCTAAGGCAATGTATTACAAACAAATAGTTAATATTTTATTAATTAAAACTGATACTTACTTTTATAAATAATAGTAATATTATTATGTGAAGTTAAACAGTGTTTATATTTTAAAATACTACACTATAAATAATTATTATATAGAAAAAATAACTCTAAATTATTAAGATATCCTTATTTACTGTATAATATTTTATGTATCAATTTTGTTATACAATTATTTATAAATTAAAATTTCTTAACAAAGGGAAAAATTATTTTAAAAGAATTAAATAATTATTTAAATCTAGATATTGCTTTGCTCAATTAAATTTTATAATTATAATTTATGCCATATGTTCCTAATTTACTCAAAAAAACTGAAAGAGGAAAAATGCAGAGAGAAAACTTCACTAATCTCATTATTGACAAAAATATGCTAGAAAGTCGTCCATAAAAAAGTCCAAAGAGAAAATTTCCTTAGAAATCCTATAAAAATGGAGTTCTTTAAGGAAGTGTTCATTTTGGTTTTTTATATTGATGACTTTTTGATATATTTTTTTCAACAATGAAAAGAAAATTCACATAACTAATTATCATTTTTAATCTCTTAAATTTAGATCAATAATACATATTTTCTATCTAATTATTTCATTGATTTGTATATACACATTGACATGCATAGAAAACGATTTCCAGATACAAACTCTGCACACTTAATTTAACATAATTTAAAAATTAAACTAATATATATATATTGGGTAATATCAACATCCTGCCTATGGCAAGACCCATGAGAGGGTTGGGTAGCCCGGGTCGCAGTCATGATCGAACATGACGCTTGCATGGTGAATTTGGTTAAGAAATAAAATTACGTTTTTGCTATAAGCTATAACTTTTGGCATAATGATAAACGCTTGATCATGAGTTCGATTCCCAAAAAATTTGCTTCTTATATTTATATCAAATCAGTAAATTCATAATGCCAGCACTTAGATACGAGTAAGTTTTTACTATACTATATCTAAGGCAAGATATAAAAATATTGCATTTAGTAGGTTTTTCATGCATTTTACTTTTTAGAAAAGTAAGAAGAAAAAAATTACATGAAAACTAATCAAAATCAAAATTTTATTTTATTTTTGTTTTAAGGACAGTTATTAAAAAACTTTTAAAAGAAAAAATATTTTACAATAATCAAATAAGTATAGATTGAAATATATGAAATAATATTATACTGATAGAGAAATGTGAGTATCTCTATTGGTATCAATATGTTTGGTTAAAGTCATTAATTAGGTTATAGATGCTATTTAGTCATTTGTATTTGATTTGGGAAAAAACATAAATTTCTCCTTGAAGTTGTCCCTAAAAGTTAGTTACACACTTTAAATATAGAAGTGACCTATTACACACCTATACTACGCTAAAGCGAATTTTTTTTACCCTTTCTACACCAAACCCCAGACACGTTTCACTCCATCTCTATTAGCGTGTCCTGTCGCTAATATAATCGATTTTTTATTTTTTAAATTAAATTATCCTGTATAAGTCTAAAAAAAATAGAATCCACCAACCCGATCCAATTTTTCAACCAAAAATCTTAAGAACCCTAATTCTTCAACAAAAATTTGGAGATCCAAGTCCCAAATTGAAGGAGAATCAAAGGTAACTTTTTACTTCTTTCTCTCTACCCCTCTATCCGCCGACCTCACCATCGTCCACCGTCAAATGTGCTCTGCCGACGAATTCCTAAAATCCTTCACTTCTCCTTTCTTCCCTCGTTCGGTATCACTGGGAAACACCACCAGCGACCAAGTAACCCCAATTCACCGGAATCCACCACTCTGCATCTCTAGAAAATCGACAGTCCACCGGTGACCCTATTTTAATTTCTCATTGGAAAACTCCTCTTTTCAGCACCACCAAAACCCCCCTGAAAATAGCAGGAGGGGTAGACACAATGGAAAAAGATCCAAATTAGTCTTATATGTTCTCTTTTTTCTTTGGGAAACTCTATTAAATTGAGAAATCTTTAGAAATTTCTTAGATTTATGGTCAAAATCGGTGATTAGATTTGTATATTCTTAGGAGAACTTGAACAGATTTGGGTGAACTGGAATGGATAATTGGTATGGGTGAAATAAAATGGATATGGGTGAAATGAGACGGATATGGTTGAAAATGAAACGGGTTGGCATCCTAACGGGGCGAGTGCATCTCACTCTCTATGAAATATCTGGGTTTAATGTAGGAAGGATCAAATAAATTCACTTTGACGTAGTATAGGTGTATAATAGGTCACTTAAATAGTTAAAGTGTGTAATTGGGAATTTATGTTTTTTCCCTATTTGATTTTGAATGTTAATTTGTCCAGCTGTCGAAAAATAATTCAATTCTATGTGTATGCTTTATTAATTTTGGACGCAGTGACTCATTAGCCCTTTCACAAAATAATATAATAGTCCAAAAATAATTTAGTTCTAATATATTTTTCAAAGCATTGAGTTTATTAATTCAAATAGCGACATAATAAAATTAACTTTTTATATATTACTTTTTGAGAATGTACCAAATAATTATGAACAAGTAAAAATAAACGAAGAAAATAAAATTTTGGTTATTGTATAATGTAAAAGTATTATAAATTAATAGAACTTCAGTTTTAAAAGATATATAAAATTATAAATGACTTTAGAAATTTTATAAGTGCCACATAAATTGAGACAGAAAAATAATATATATTATTTGATAATTACGTGAAAAGTACCGTTGAAAATGACTATCAAATTAACAATTTTAAATCGCTAAAAATCATTATTAAAAATTTGATTAACTCTTCAAATTTTTATTAGCATCACATAATGAAAACAAAAAAGTACTCATCTATCTCATATTATGTGACATCTTTGTCTTCTTTGTCTTGATAATCCGTCACAAAAAGAATGTCAGCTTACTTTAATTAGAAATAATTTTACTTTAAAATTCTTTACTCTCAATCAAATAAATTCAATCACACAAATATCTAAGGATTATTTTAGACCATAATTTTTTTAAACATCATATCAAATTAAAAAGTGTCACATAAAATAAGACGAAGAAAGTAATAAATATTGAGCCCGTACTAGCACACATAACCCCATTTTCATTTGGAAAAATTACTTAATCAGATTTTTTTTAATAAATAATTACTGATTTTAGCGATACTTTTTGTTTATTACACCATTTATAGCAATATATAGCAATACTATGATAAATCTGTACTTTATATTAAAAGTGAATTACGGATTCAATATAAATCTGCACTTGTATTAAAAGTGAATTATGCATTCAATATAAATGTATTAAAAGTGAATTATGCATTCAATAATTTGTATTAAATATATTTTATAAATAGTTCTATGTAATATGAATTAAATTTGTATGTTTAGCAATAAAATTTATTTATTTTTTCATACAATTATGTTGTTGTATGTTTTTTGTAATGTTATTTTCTGTCCGTTGATATATGGACGTACAAATAACATCCACCTGAAATGTTAAAAGCATATAACTTATTTAATATTTATATATGGAAATATAAAAAAAATAGCATAATTCTTTTTAATTTCTTCGAATTAAAGTTTGAAATTATAATAAGAACCAATACAAATATTCATCAAATTCCATCAAAATTGACATATATATCAATTTAAATAAATTATAATTTTATAAAATTCAAATCAAAAATCGTATTAAATCGTATATTGAATTAAATCGAGAACAAAACTTGACTTATGATTTGGTTTGACTTGATTTCATATTGGAAAAAAAATCGATTATACTTGATTTGATTTGATTTGATTTTAACTTTAAAAAAGTCAACAGAACTTTGTATACACAACTTTTAAAAATTTTATTTTCTACATAAAAATATTTATTTTGGTATAAATTTATAAATATTTCTTATACTTTTTCATAGTTCTTATCTTTAAAAATATTATTTCATGTTTCCAATAAAAGTTATAGTCCACTGATATTATAACTCTAATAAAGTCCAAATCAAATCTATTTTAATGCTAAAAAATAACACTTAAAATGATAATAATGTTAAATATTTATTCTTTAATTTTATATTGGTTTAGACAATTAAAAATCATAACACAATTTTAGTTTTTCTTTAGTCATGTAATTAATACTTATTAGACTTATTTTTCCGCATGATTTAGTACTTTTAAATTATGATAATTTTCATATGACTTATTTATTTGCAGTATTTATTCTATTTTTGTTGAATATTTTAATGTCACCATTCATATCATATTTGGAATTATTTTCTTAAGATAATTATATTTTGATAGGATTAAAAAAAAATTTAGAGCACAAGTTAATTATATATTTGTAGGAATACTTTATTGAAAAAATCTAAAAATTTGAGAAATCTGAAAAAATTCGAGGTTGAAAAACCTGAATTTTATTAAATTTGATTTGATTTATAAATTTAAAAGTCTGAGACATATTATTAATTTTGATATTTGTAAAACTCGAACTAATTCAATCTGTGTACATCCATAATCTAGAATAAGTTACCAACATGATATGTCATACCGTAATAAAATTTCATCATCCTTAATTAGAAGTTTTAGATTCAAACTTTAAAAATAAAAAAGATTATATTAGAAGCGTTACCCGTGAAATGACTCTTATAAAAGATGATTCGATTTAATCAAAACTCCAATGCGGTATTCAAAATTTTTTAAAAGAAGAATTGGCCACGTAATAACAATTATGACAGTCAGCCGCATAGGCAAATAAGATTGAAAAAATCAACAGGGCCCATTAGGCCCAAGCCCAGTAGTCCACAGAAGGAACCTCCTTCTCACCGTCATGGCCGTTCGTTTCCCGAGATCGATCGGAGCTTTATCGTCTTCCGTCACTCATAAGTTGGCGGCCGGAACTGAAACCGTCAGCCATGACATCGTCAAGCCACGATGGGCATCATCTTCTTCTTCTTCTCCGGGGAGTGAGGTTCCTAAGACTAATAATAAGAAAATGACTGATCGTCTCTCCGGTGTTATCGACGCGGTTAACGATCGTAAGCTTCCGCCTGAACTTCGAGGTCAACGTGACGCCGTTAGGTAATTTCTAATATAAGTTGATTTCTACGAGCTACGTGTATGATGATCGAGTGTTGGAATTTTTTTTTACTGTTCGGTGTTTTTAGACTTTGTTAGGTCTTATACCTAGGTAGCTAAGGTTTGAGATTGTTGTATAACTTTTGTTCACTTGAAGTTCTTATGAGTTATTGGAGGATTGCTGAAGTTAAAATTGTTGTTACCTTTGAGTTTGTGATTTGAGATTGAATTTGATGATTTGTGATTGCTTGCATGGAATATTGATCAGGTCAGAAACTGACATTATCAATGTTGTTGAACAACGAATATGGCATTCCATGGTAGAAGGGCAATTTGAGAACTTACCAGGGAAGGGAAAACCGTTGGACCTGAATACTAATCCTCATGCTGATCCAGCTGAAGATACCTTGTATAGGATTCTCTCCAGAAATAAATGTGCACCTGAGTGGGTTGAATTGAACAAAGAGATAAGAAATAGAGTAGCTGAGTGGAGATCAGCACTTAAAAGGGCATGGACTCACCGAGGCTCTGTCGATGATTCTGAATGGATCAAGGCATCCGAGTCTCTTAAACTGCAGATACGTGACATCAATAACAAGGTGCGTTTTGCAAGGGACTGATTTACTTTTCAAATTACCTATTCAGTTCTGTGGATGGTGAACTGCTACTGTTTTACTCCGATAATTATTGTTAAAGTATGGCCCATGATTTCTTTTGTGCATATACATGCATCTGGATTCTCCGTATTTGATGATATATTAGTATTATATGTTCTGCTAGCGAGATGGCTGAACTAGGAGACTACTGTCAAAACATTGTCGACCAAGCTCTTGAAAGATTCATAACAGCCATGCCTTTAGTTAGAAGAAGAACTTACTGCAGCTATATCTTTCTATAAATGTTTGGTAGGGAAATAATATGGTTTCTGGTTTAGGGATTTCTTGGTTTGATTTTTGAAGAAGAATGTACTAATTTGGATGTAGCTTGGGAAGAATTAGGCTGGTAAATCAGTTAGTGTGGAAAAATATCACTGAAGCCTAAAACTTTATGTATTAGTTATTTTTATATGGGAGAAACTTATATAGATCAAAACTGTCCAAGACATCTTTACTTGCTGCTTAACATATTCATAACAAATGGAAATAGTAGAGGCAAAAACAATTGTTTGGTAACTACTGACACTGGCCCATTGTTTTTAGCCAAAAGCTGGACTTTGGCTGTTCTTTGATTGTAGTTTTGTTTCTGATGTTGATTTTGGAATGTATTGGAGTGGCACATTTTAGAATTGTTGACATGTAGCATGGTATTGAGATTCAGCAAAAGTTAATAAGAGCCGTTAATACTTGCAAGAGCTAAATATGTGTGTTGGCTTCAGGTTTTTCGATACAATCTTATTGTCCCCTTGGGACGCCAAATGCTTGGACTCAAGTGGGAGAAGGAAATGAACCGACTGAAAGAAGAAAGTAGAGGGAACTGATGATCATTTTTCAGTCTTGTTGCTGATATCACATGAAAGTGGAAACTTCTATATAGGGGGTTGTTCCTTGTTTTGTTGCTTTTTGTTTTCTTCGTTCCTATTCCACTATTTTGGAAATTATGTTTCTGTCTGTTAGCTCTCTATTATAATGTAGGGGCTTTGCTTAATATAAGTTTGATTTAAGTTTTAATATTTATTTGTTTCAGAATATGGAAATGTAATGAAACACGAGTACTATTGTTGACTTAAAGCGGAATAAATATGGAAGATAGATTTACCACAGGGGTCCTATTACCCCCCTTGAATTTTTTATTTTCGATATTTTACAACTCTTAAAATGCTGACTTGTTTAAGAAGGTGGATACACCTCTTGTAGGCGCGCAAGCATTGGACAATAAGATGTAAAATGTGTTGGCCTCTAATTGGAGATGATATAATTAATTCAATTTTTTTTTAATTCTTTCCCCTCATCTCAATTCTTCAAGCTTTTCTCAAAGTCCCTCGATGGTGGTCTTCTAAACTTCGTCTCTAGGAGTTTCGAATCGATTTGTAGCTACTTTTTTATGTTTAGTTAATCATACATCAACCCCTTTTAGCAACAATAATAACCTTATTCACAAAAAATTTTCATTTATAAAGCCCAAAAATGGAGTTCAAGTTTCTTCTTGAACTCCTCACAATTTCAGGAAAAAAGATTCAAACCACAATGAACCAACAATGGTGAATCCGCAATTTCATGATGGTACATTTACATCAAATGACTACAAGTAATGTTTCTTCATCGGTTTATAGAGGTGTAACGAGCAGTATATAGTTAACTATGGTTGACGAAAGATGCCTTAGCAGCAAGGTGTGTGAGTGCACGTTTGTGGTAACTGCATCCCAGTTTTTTGTACTTCTGCACGAATGTTGTAAGATCAATTTCTCGATCAAGGAGCTGGCCAAGCAGGGCTTCAGATTCCTCCTCCGCTTTCTTCATGGCGTCTGTATCAATAGCAACATTACGTCAGTGAGCTGTTAATTCTTTTGCTGGCAAGTCTAATTGCAAGAACAAAACCAATGCTGTAACCATCCATTCAATATTCTAAACACACTTCAATTCGGAATCTCGAAAATTGTATTCATCATGACTATTACCAAAAATGAAAACAAGTCATGATCACTAAGCAACCAGAGTTACAGACTTCCCAAATAATCATCTAGGACTTCCATTCCCAACATAGCACCATCACAAAGAGAGTAACAATGTACTACAAAATTGAGCACAAGCTAGTAAGTTAAAATTTCCTATTATATATAATTGCCTCATTACATTTACTTTCTGCACTGAGCTCCAAGATTAAGATCGGATAGAATTAGATTTATGCTTAAAAGATGAGCAGAATATCTGAAAAAAATCTGATGATAGCATTCATATGGATGGAACTTTTTCATTGGGACATAACTAAAAATGGTATAGACTGTACTAACCCGAGAAGGAAATTGAATAGTGGAAACAAACAACTTACCCGGTGAAATCCCAAAAGTGGGGTCTGGGAAGGATAAAATGTACACAGATCTTACCACTACCTCACAGAGGGAAATTGAACAATGGAGAAGAGTGAAAAATGATTGAAAGAAACTCATGTTTTCCAAGAAGTTTTGGGCAAAATAATCATGTTTGTCAATATAGACCAGAGGACACCAGTGAAGATTACACTATAAAAGGTAAGTTGAGCATTATGGAAAGCTGTAACTATGCATTGGTGACATAGTAAGAGCTTGACAAAGACACTCGACTACTCAAATATCAGATCCATCATACCCACGACTGAGACAACAAAGCAATCTCTCTGTCAAGCTCTTACTATGTCTAGATCTGAAAGTTTCTTTTGACATATATAATTTAAGTGCTGACTCAACTCCTACTAGGCCCTTTGTTCAATTTTTTCAAGTTACAGCGGTCATGATCCAAGTACCCTAGAAGTCTCCTATTGTCATATCGATCTGTAAATGTACTACAAATAATTTTACCGATGTAAAAAGAATAACAAATAATCAAAAGGAAAATATATACATGCTTGATGTGCTTCCAATATTTACCTTGCAGCTGAAGGAGAAGCGATTCAGGAGCGTACAACTTTAGAAGCTCTTCTTTTTTCCTTTCCAGCTCATGCATCTTTTCTTGAGCAGCAGCCAATTCAGTTGTGCGGATGATTCTGCACTGTGAACAACAATAAAGGTAGGTAGAAATTTTTTTCCAATGTCAGTGCTTCGATGCTAAAATGTCACAAATGCCTTAATATATAAGCAAATACCCTAGAAGCAATGTGAAGTATCTGACCTGATTCCTAAGCTCCATTATCAAGGGTTCTTTTTCTAAATTCTCCCCTGCATAAGGATTTTGTTCAAAATCTATCTGCAGATACTACTTGATAATCATTACCTATAATAAGCCAATAAGAAACCTAAAACCTACTAGCAAGCTGCAGAGTTTCGTCCTGAAGCTCATCCCTGACCTGATCAGATATGGGGAAAACAGCAGAGTAAGATGCTACCATAGAAATTAACATAGAACAGTAAGCCTGTGACAACAAAATATTACATCAAGGTGACTGTAACTGATCAAAGTTGTGTTCTCAGCTCTCACGTTGAAATTACCTTGCTAACATCCATAAGACATGAGGATACACAATTTTTCAGATACATTATGTAAGAAGAAGAGCAGAGCATACAGGAGGTAGAAAGATTATTCAAGTTCATTTTGGCAAGGAAGAAAGGAAGCAAGAACAAGTTAATACTCTTTGTAATAGCGGTCCTTACATATCGTACTAACAATTGAAATATGGTTGAAAGTAAGTCATCCAACTCCAAACATACAAGTATTATTAACTTTGAATTGTATGAGGCAAGATCACCAAAAAGCATTGATGTCCATTGTTATGCATACTCACGAGATTGTAAGCCACTTGAATGGATTCAAATCATTATGTCATCATGAATGCAGAAAATCATGCAGACGGAAAAACTAAATTCAGGCATCCCCCATGTATAATTTAATTCCTTCCTTACTACCTACCATAAACAGAATCTTACTCGGTCGTTCATACAATTTGTGAAATGTATAATTTGGTGGAGCATATAATATCACATTTGAACAAGATGAGGATAAATTAGATCCATAGTGTATGCTTGACTATAAAAGGAAACAAGGTATGGCAAGACCGACTGAGCAGAATGAAACAAGAAATTTTATTACTTACATTGTTCTGAGTCTTGACAGCCTCAAGTGAAAGTAAGAAGTTGGGATAAGCATCCTTGTCAGAAACAAGCTTCTTTAGCTCATTAACACTGAACAATTTAACAAGGCATATTGAAAATCAGAAACATGAATTGCAAAAAGAAGAATGATGAAAAAGGTTATGCTCTTCATTTGATTGTTTAATCACCAGAAAATATGCCTTTTTTTTATTTCTTTTTTCAAATCCCAAGCACAAAAAACAGATGATCAAGTCATGAAGCATTTGTTGGCAGAGGATACTTCATCGAGTCAAAATCATATATTAAGATAAAACTTATTCGTCATTTTCAAAACATGCACGAATGGTACCTCAAAGGGTGCTGTTAAATGCTTCTGTGGATACTAATTATCAAAAAAAGAAAATATGCATGCTCTTTCATGTACCAGAAAAGATATATCTGGTTATGAACCGAACTATGAGGATCTATTTCAGATATAAAACTTTAATCTTGATTATAATTATTGGTGGTTTCCTATAAGCCACCCTCTCTGCATTTATTGCAAGGATTCTGCTTTCAAACAACAAAACTTGTACTATCCAGCATAATTTTTACTGTATGCACTTAAAGTTCATTACACAATTTGATGTTAGTAATGCTCCATAAGATAAGAAAGCAGAATTTATCAACATTCAAAAAGGTTGAGTCCTATTACGCAATTGTATCACTACCACTATATAGATTTTAGATTTTTCAGGAGTTTTATGTACATAAAGGTATCAAAATCATAAATTTATGGTGAATCTCATGATGGTGACATTAAACCACTCTTGAAAACCAGATAGCAAAACGAAGAGGAATCTCTGTTACAAATCCCAGCAAGTTCAGAATGTAATTCTGGTAGAAACAAATACTGTAATAACTGCAATGTAACTAATGATCCTTTCTTAAGAGGTGTAATTGCTGATATATATGAACCAAAAATTACCTCTTGCTTTGTAAAGCATCAATGATGCCAGAAGCCTCTGCAGGGGAAACACAGGACACAGAGCTTGGCCTGTTTGTCGGACTCTGCACATTAAAGCCACCGGAAGAGTTTGAACTATGGGTTTCAGGGCGGGAAGAGCTTGGTGAGCTCACTACAGAAGGTGAATACCACGAAGCATTATTAGCTTCTTGACGACTTGACTGAGCCTGATTCTGTTTGGTACCCCTGTAGATAATAGAAGTTCATGGAAATATGTATGTCAAAGCATAAAGTGTCATAGGTATACGACTCATATAGCTGACACCAACTAATTTGAAATTGAGGGGCATTACTGATTGATTGAGATATATTTGCCAAAGTTTTAAAGATAACTCGGACTAGGAATTAGTTTTGTATATTCTACTTATAGTACATCATGCCACGATAGAATTTACATATAAACAAGCTATGCTATAATCACACTGCTAAATGAAATTACCTAGATCTCAGTGGTGAAACTGACAAAGGGTTCGGTAGAACACAGTACTTCGGGGCTCAACAATATATATATATATAATAAAATATTTTGGGGCTCAACCATATGTATAGTTGAGACCTGAAGTACTCTGTAGTGTGTGTGCGCGCACGTCTGTGTGCGTGAAACAAGTATAATAGAGTTATATATACATTTAAGAACCGACTCTCCACTCAAACAACTGCGTCTAAATCCTGGATCCTCTTGGGGGGGAGCTAGAGTGCAGGAACTAGGAAGCGAGCAGAATTTAGTAGTTTTGGTCCAAAGGCCCTATAGTTGTCTTAAAATGTTCAATTAATATGTATAAATTATCAATTCAGAACCCAGTAACTCAAAATCCCTAATAAACAAGCTTCAATTTCTAGCTCCACTCTCCCTATGGTAGATAGTGGACATATGTTTAAACTTCTTGAAGGCTTAAATAACACAACATTACAACAACAACATACCCAATGGAATCCCACAAGTGAAGTCTGGGGAGGGTAGAAAGTATGCAGACCTTACCACTACCTCACAAGGTAGAGAGGTTGTTTCTTGGGAACCCTTGTCTCAAAAATTCATAAGCAGAATAAACTAGATATGAAAAGAAGGGAAAGGAAACAGAAAGAACAATTAATAACGGAAAGCACATGATAGTGTGTAAATACGATAAAAATCAACATCTATATGACGAATAATGACAATACAAGATATAAAAATACGACTAATCCTACTACCCTACTATACCCCAAGGTCAGACATCAACCTAATCCTACTAACCTATTAGTCTGCTACTCTAATTCGCGACCTCCACTCCTTTCTATCTAAGGTCATGTCTTCGGTGAGATCAAGTTTCGCCATATCTTGTCTGATCAACTCCCCCCAATACTTCTTCGGTCTACCTTTACTCCTCCATGAAACTCCTAAATCCACCCTCTCACACCTCCTAACAGGAGCATCAGTACTTCTTCTCTGCACATGTCCAAACCATGGCAGTCTCGCTTCCCTCGTCTTATCAGCCACAGGGGCCACATCTAGCTTCTCCCGAATGGTCTCATTACTAATTTTATCACTTCTGGTATGACCACACATTCATCTCAACATTCTCATCTCTGCGACTTGCATCTTCTAAACATGTGAGTTTTTTATTGGCCATCACTCCACCCCATACAACAAAGACGGTCTAACCACCATTCTCTAAAATTTATCTTTGAGTTTAGGTGGTATCTTCTTATCACACAATACTCCAGAGGCAAGCCTCCATTTTGTCCATGCTGCCCCAATACGATGTGTGACATCATCATCGATATCGCCACTACTCTGGATGATGGACCCAAGATATTTAAAATTTTCTCTCTTGGGAATAGGTTGAGTGGCAAGCCTCACATCAATGTTTGCTTCATCCCTCGCAACATTGAATTTGCACTCCAGGTATTCTGTTTTGGTCCTGCTCAGTTTGAACCCTTTAGATTTCAAAGCTTATCTCCCAACACAGATCCTTGATGAAGTCCCCAATCAGTACTATGTCATCTGCAAACAGCATACACCATGGAACCTCATCCTGAATAGACTGCGTCAACTCATCCATCATCAAGGCAACCAGAAAAGGGCTCAACACTGATCCTTGATGAAGTCTCATCTTAACAGGAAAATACTCTTAAGTCTCCTCCACCGTTCTTACCTGAGTTTTGGCTCCCTCGTACATGTCCTTAATCATCCTAATATATACCATTGGGACACCTTTCACCTAGATACCTCCATAGGCCATCCCTCGGAACTTTGTCATAGTCCTTCTCGAGATCAATGAACACCATATGAAGGTCCTTCTTTCTTTCCCTATATTTCTCCACTAATCTCCAAACAAGATGAATTGCTTCAGTAGTCGACCGCCCCGGCATGAATCCAAACTAATTCTCTGAAATAAACACTTCTTTTCTCACCCTCATCTCCACCACTCTCTCCCAGACCTTCATAGTGTGACTTAACAATTTGATACCCCTGTAATTGTTACAGTTTTGAATATCACCCTTATTCTTATACAATGGAACCATTGTACTCCTCCTCTATTCATCAAGCATCTTGGCAGTCTTCATAATAGCATTGAACAGTCTAGTCAACCATTCTATGCCATCCTTGACCATGTTCTTCCAAAAATTCACCGGAATCTCATCGGGTCCAATCGCCTTCCCTCTCTTCATCCTACTAATAACACGTCTAACCTACTCAACTTTGAACCGCCGACAATAACCAAAATCTCGATGACTTTCGGAGTGTGCCAACTTACCCAGCTCAATATCTCTATCTCCTTTTTCGTTTAAGAGTTTATGAAAGTAAGTTTGCTACCTTAGGTTAATGGAAGTCTCGTCCACCAACATCTCACCCTCCTCATTCTTGATGCACTTCACTTGGTCCAAGTCACGAGTTTTCCTTTCACTCTCTTTAGCGAGCCTATACAATCTCTTGCCCCGGCCTTTATCACTTAGCTCCTCATATAGGCGCTCAAACGCTACTGTCTTAGCACTCGTCACCTCCATCTTCGCTTTTGTCTTAGCTGTCTTATAGATCTCCTTAAGCCTTCACTTTTCATTCTCATCCTCATCCCTACACTCCAACCACTTTGTATAAGCAATCTTCTTAGCTTTCATTTTGCCTTGGACTTCGTCATTCTACCACCAATCGCCCTAACATCCACCAAAGGTCCCTCTCGAAACACTAAGTACCGCGGTAGCTACTTTTCTAATGCAACCAACAGTATTGTCCCACATATTGTTCACATTTCCGCCACTACTCCGAGCCTCTAAATTACTCAACTTCTCTTCCATCTCTCGTGAAAGGGCAGGAGTTAGGTCTCCCCATCTAATCCTTGGTTGGGCATTAATAACCTTCCTCTTCTTTTCTCTCTTAATCTCTAAATCCATCACTACAATAGCGACAACTGTTGGGTTTTTAAAGGTGAATGGAAATGAAAGGTTGCGACTTTTCTAAAAAATTGTGGCTTTTCTAAAGGGTCGTGATTTTTTCAAAGGGATGTGACTCTTCTGTCTGGAAAACTGTGACTTTTCTAAAGGGTCATAACTTTTCCAAAGAATGGTGACCTTTCTAAAAGATTATGCCTTTCCAAACAGTTTGTGACCTTTCCAATAAGGCACAATAAGCACCCTTTGTCTCTCATTTTTTAGCATTGAATTTTCTTCTTCTGCATACATTTTCTTACAAATAAAAGTAGAATCTTTGTGTGATTTCGTTGCTTTCTTTTTGTGTTCACTGAAGTTATTAAAGTTTGAGGTATCGTTACTTCCTTAACAAGTACATCCGTTTTATCCTGCGAGGAAATAATCCACAATCTCGAGTACAGTGAGTGGATTAAATTCCTTAAAGATACACAGTGAATTTTGTGGACTCGGATATTTTTGTATTGTTTCTGTTTTTCCTTACATATTCTATGTTCATTATTAGTTTAATTTTTTGAGAACTTACTAGAAACTTTGTGTTTATTTCTTACACAAAGTTTTGTTGTACAAAAAAAAAGAGAATCGTTGCACAAAAAAAATTTTGTTGTACGAAAGTTTTTTTTTTACAAAAGTTTGTTCTAAGTGATTTTCTAATACATTAATTCAACAACAATAACACAACCAATGTATTCCCGCAAAATGAGGTCTGAGGAAGATAGAGTATAGAAAGATCTTACCCTATCTTAGAGGTAGAGAAATGTTTCCTATAGACCTTCGACTCAAGGAAAAACAGTCCAGATAAAGAAGCAATGGTATAACAAGAAACATCAGTAATAACATAACAACAAACCACAAATAGCAACAGAACAAAAACTACAATATGATAATCAAGGTACAAGGAACAACGGAGAGCTGCAGAAATTGAACTACAAGAAACTAACAAAGAAATAGTATGACTACTAATATGAATGGATCACAACACAACGCACTTCTAGCTATTAATAACACAATGAGAAATAGCAAAAACTGAATTCAAAACGTGAGAAATAGCTCCTAAATTTATGCTTGCAGGATCACTCATTTGCCTAAACACATCCATGATATGTGTGAATTTAGCTCAGATTCATCACAATTAACCAAAAATTAGCACCAAAAATAACAATAAGGAGAAGAAAAAACGAAAAACTGCATATATCTGTACCGAAAAATGAAAAGAGGAAATAGGTTATTACTTATATAACATCAACAAGGAAAATCGATCCATCGATTCGCAATCGAACAAGAAAATGTAAATCTGAAAGAAAAATTACCAGAAATTGACCATAAGTTGGGTAGTGGAAGAAAATGAAGCTAATGGCGTACGACGAGATCTATATGCCTTTGATGAACGAACCGCAATTTCAATTTCCTCTGGACTTTGAAGAAAGAGCTTCTCAATTTCCTTCTATTTTCTACCACTCCCTTCCTCCATTTTTACTTTTTATGGTGTTTGATTTACTCAAATAAAATGATAATTTTATTAGTATAATTAAAAAAAAACATTAAAAATGATATAGTGTTATAAAACTGAATCTTAAATTAAGGCGGAACAAAAATAGAATATTAACTAAGAAGAGCAAGAGGAGGAAATGTTATAATCTTTCTTCTATATTGATTAAGGAGCAAATGTCTCC
>JBCEWC010000700.1:0-51082 GCA_038996855.1 Solanum aculeatissimum | reverse complement strand
CCGTCCCAACTCCCTTAGCCAAAATCTTCAGCGTGAACTCTCGGAGGACTTTCTGTTACACTTCACGAACCACTTGACGGTCCATTCAAGGTGTGACTTTCCGTGAAAGAGTTCATCCAACCATAATTAGCCTCAAAAACCATGTCCAAGCCTTGTCCTAGCCACTTTCCAACTCAACGGGACAGTGTACGGTCCGTCAAACACCAAACGAGCCGTGCAAGGCTTAGTTGGTTTAGACTTGGCTTAGGGGTGGTTCCAGGACACCCCTAGATCACTGGAACACTTGAAGGGACCCTAGATGAGCCGTGCGAAGTTTCACGGCCCGTGTCAATGTCCTTGGCCACTTTTCTGAGCCTATCTCCAATGACTTCCGAATTTTAGACAGTCTCACTGTTTGGGTCATATCTCCCTCATCCGAACTCTAAATTGAGTGAAACCACTTGTGTTGCAAATATAACTCAAAGAGATTCAATTTTATATATGGTAGACCAGATGTTTCATCCCACATCAAAAGTTATAACTATTTGAAGTACACTGCCAAAACTGTCTCTCTAGGCCACTAACTAGCCCAATTTTCATTCGGCCACTTAAACTCAACCCGTGGCCACCAAAACTCAACCATGGATTGTAGTACATCTTAGAATGCCAACCATAAGTAGATTTCGAAAATATTTTGGTTGTTACACATATAGTCCAATTATTCCTAATTGTGTTGTGCTCAAACCTTGTCCTAATTCCTGTGCATCCTTTTCCTTCCATTCTCGCAGTATGGCACCAAGATTCTTCAGTTCAGGGAATCTTTCATAACCATGCTGCCCACCACATATGTAGCATGCATTCCCTTTGGGGGGTTGTGCCTTTCTCTCTCCATTGCTTTGTCATCTAGATTTTTTATCACGAGATTTATAGGTGTCATAATGTTTGGGATGTGGCTGTTAATCCTTGTTTTTTCCACCATCTCCCCCACTTTGGTCACGACTACCCCTCGTTTCCTCTTCTCTGTCTCTATCATGTTTTTCATGCCTAAAGTCCATCAAAACTTCTACCTGTGTGATGCCCTCATCAATAGTCCTGACTTGTCAGCATCCAACTCTGTCTTAGCCCAATTTTGTTGCCCATCCATAAAGTGAAACACCATATCTTTATATGTAAGGTTAGGAATCTAAAGCGTGAGGGTAGTAAATATTTTCACGCACGCCCTTATGCTACCCGTTTGCTTCATCTCCATGAACTTGTGGTTTGCCTCATAGACGACATTATTGGGGGAAAAGATCTTCTTGAACTCATTTTGAAATTATTCCCATGTATCGATGGTGCATAACCCCTTTCTTATCTCTGACTCCTTCTTCTTCCACCATAAAATAGCCATCTCCGAAAGGTACAACACAACCGTGTTGATCTTTGTCTCATCGTTCTTCACTTTGTTACACTTGAAGTAATTCTCCAAGTGCCAAAGAAAATTCTTCACTTCTTGTGCATCGCGAGTGCCCTTGAACACTGGTGGCTTGGAAGCCTCAATCTTGGCCTCCCTGTCTCCACCGGGTGTAGCACATCTTCCCTCCTTCATGCCTTCCTCAAGTGCCTTCATCTTGGCATTCATGGTCTTAATCTTTCTCAACGCATCCATGAGCCGGTAATCTAAGGAAGTGATAGCTTCTTTCATTTCATAGCCTTCCACCCTTCCAACTCTTTCCGAATTTTGTCATTCTCTTTAAGGGTGAAGTCCTCCAAAGTCTTGAACTTTCCATCGAATTGGTTCAATCATTTGCCTAAGATTTTCACGGCTTGCCTAGTGGTATCTACCCTCTCGATCCACTCCATGTCGGGCGTGACGTCCACAGGTTCCTCACCTCGTTCTTCGTCACTCATCTCAGTAGCCGAGAGTGAGCGAGATGGTAGGGCCTCGCTTTGCGCAAGTTCGAATGACACTTCTTCATTTCTCTTAGAGTTTTTCTTTCCCCTTCGTTGCTTCTTTCCAGCATCCAACCTAACGTTAGCATTCATGGCGATGATGTCTCCCTCACTTGCCATTTTTCCTTATAGTAGCAACCTTGCTCTGATACCATTTTGTCACAGACTTAAACTTTGACTAAGACTTTTGTGCGACACTTGGCAACTTACTCATGACTCTTTCATGATCTTGTAAGCTCAAGTAAGTCTTTTTAACTAAGATTGATAAGTGAACGCCAGATTGAAGAAGACAAGGGAGCTTTAAGTGAAGACTTGTTATATAACTTGAAAGATTGCTTACAACTTTCTTGGTAGCCTTACAAATGAATGACCCCTCTATTTATACTACTCTCTGGGGCCGAAAGTGTAAATAATATTTATTCTACAAGTCCTTCAATATTTACAATTTAGTCTCTATTTCTAGAAAACTCTACATATCTAGATTTTTCTTAGACTCTCCAAGACTTGGCTACATGGTTCTAGATTTTTCTAAGTCTTGACTTCATTATTCTAGAGTCTTCTAAGGATCTTCAAGTGTTATCCACAATGTTCTAGAGTCTTTCGAAAATTCCACCTTGACTCTAGACTTTTGTACTACATTCTAGAGAAATCTCCCCTTGACTCTAGACTTTTGTACAACTTCTAGAGTCTTCTTTAGATCTCTCCTTGACTCTAGATTCTTCCCTCTTCTTAATGGTCAAAGGTGGGTCGTGAGAATAGGCCCGCACAACTTTAAAACGCGTCATTAGTAGGCTAGACCTGTTTATTTATATATCCAACATTTCTCCTATGTTTTGCCGATGTAGGACTTCTCATCTTAAGATATGTTGTTACAAATACATTGTAGTTGTTATTCAAGATTGTTGGATTAATACCTTGTAGCTAATTGTTCAAGATGTTAGAGCTAATTTAGTTTCAACGAGTGTAGCACAATAGGCTTTTGAGTTAAGATAAAATATTTATGTTCCATTATTTAAACTTAATATATAAAATATATTTACACAGATAAATATACTACGGTTCATTTTTTTAAAATTTGTTTTTATAAAATTAGAAACCTACTTAATTATTTGATAAAGTTATTAATTTATACAAAAGAAAACCTTCAATTTTATTCAAAGAAATCTAATTATTGATTCGGTACAATTTGATTAAATCAATAAATAGATTTCTTTTAAAAACATTGACACCCTATTTATTACAAAGAGTTCATACTAATTTGTGATATTAATATTGGCTATAGACTAGTTGTAATAACTCTAAAAATAAACGTTCCTCCTAGCTCTAATCATTTTGAATTTTCTCTGACTACACTGCGTATTACTAAAGTTGAGAAAAAAAAGGAGTTAACATGAATTCAATTTTATCCATACATAGTAAGAACAAGGATACTTATGGTTATTGGTTATAGGTTGGTAATTAGAAATATATCATATCAAAAATATTACCGGCTTATAACATTTTATAAGCCACGACTTGTTTCTACTTAAATATCAAAATTTTGTTCTTGACGAAAAGAATAGAGCATAAATGTAAATATAGCCAATAGAAAAGAGCAAGTCAATTAAATTAATTAGGAGCATGTATATATATATAAAAAAAAATAAGTAGGTTAAAAAAGAAAACAAAATGGGATGATGATGGTGAACTTTTTAATCACAATTGGTCCAACCACCACATTTTGGCTTTTGTGGATTTGGACGAATTCAATAAATATAACAATATTCATTGCCTCCTTCATGCAATCTTGCATGCCCTAAAAAATAACCGGACAACATAGAAAGATTGTAGAACGTGTGTGTTTAGAGAATATTTTCCTCTTTTATGTTTGTGAGCTGATAATATTTTTTTTTTAAATTTTTTTTTACTATTTATTATTAAAAATTGATGATATGCTAAGGGCTTGTCACTTATAGGTAATGTTTTTTAATGCGCAAGGACACGACGGGAGCAATTAAATGTGCAAGGACGCATGTCCAATCAAGTGCCAAAGGGCTTGAATTTTCACTTGCTTTCCTGCTAAGAAATTGAAACTCTTTCTCTTTTAATTAAAATTTGGTGAAGTATCTCAAAAATGAAACAACTATCTGTATGGGTGAAAATTGAGCCTTAACTACATTTTAAGGCTCAGATCATTAAGGACAACCCCTTCGAGAAAGATTCAAAGTTGATATTGTTGTAACTGGTATTATAACGATAAGGTCTATCAAACTCTCGAGATATGAGATCAGTAACCTAACTCTAATCAAACAAAATAGGGATAAGATGAGTTTGTAAGTCCATCTGTTATGAAAGAAGCTTAAATTCCCTCCGTTATACAATTAAAGTTATCGTCATTGAGGACAAGATTGATTGGCATCGATACATAAATTATTCATACTTTCATAATATTAGCATAGCAATTCGAATGTAGTATTTTATGGATAAACAAATACATTACTGTGAGTTTGTTATCAAAGGAAAAGAAAAATAGATGGTGAACCTGGTAGTATTAAAATCAAATACAAGTGAATATTCCACATGCACGCAGTGGCGGAGCCACATAGTACTCAAGAGGTTCATCCCAATCCCTTTCGATGAAAAATTATATTATTTTGATATGGTAAAAATTATTTTTTATGTATATATAATAGATCAAACCTTTTTCGATTAGTTCATGTGTCTACTTCTTAAAATATTGAACCCTCTTAAAATCTTGAATCCATCACTGCATGCATGGTCGTAGGGAGAGGGTCAGATTTCTACCGCTCGCCAAATCTATGCATGCAATTATTAATTTGTTCATGAAAAGTTAAAACAAATAAATTAGGTTGACAATTTTTTATTTAAAAAAAAAACAAATATTATAGGATTAGATAACGATATCTGTTTATTATATATATTATGGTTTTTTCCGTTTGAGACATTTATCTATACCTGTTCGTTAAATGCTTGCTTACCTAATGACATAACAGTTGCGCTAACATCTGTTTTTTTATTTTGGTTTCTTATTCGGTAGATTCCATTAAATTTAATGCATTGCAAGTTTTATTTTTAGGTGGATACTTTTAACATGATTTTTTCTAAGGATAATTAAATCAAATAATCATGATTCAATCATCAAAAAAATGATCATTTGGTGTATAGTTAGTGTATATTTTATGTATAGTCAAATTATATTCAGCTTTTGAGTGTATTTATAATATATATTCAGTGTATAACTCATGTGTAATAATATATATTGTATAGTACTCGGTATATATTTTTTATGACTTTTGACAAGTTATATGGTATAATCATTGTATATTTTTTATGATTTGACTTTTTTTTTTTAAAAAAAAGATTGAATAAAACATGACTATATTTATTATAATAAAAAAATAACAAGACCGTGCGTTACACTGACCAAAATATATGTTATTTTTCTTTCTTAATTTCTGTGATCCAAATAAAATTTGGAGAGTCAATAATTTTAATATATTTTTAATTTTTTTAATTATTTGAATTTATAATATTTTTAAGTAGTTTTTAAATAATACACTTTACTCCTACACGAAAAAATAATTTATTACGGGTAATATTGTAATTTCATAGTTGAAGTAGACGAACAAATAATTAAATAATAATTAATAGAAACAACACAGTAAAATTAACTAGATACGTTAATAGTCACTGTAAAACGCTATAGTCAGACATAAGAAAATAGTTTAGTAAGGGTAATATGTAGATGAAAAATATTTAAATAATAATTAACATAAATGACATAGTAAAATTAAGTAAACACTTTAATAGTCACCGCAAAATTAAGCAAACATGTTATTGTAATTTCATAGTTGAAGTAGATGAAGAAATAATTAAATAATAATTAATAAAAATGACACAGTAAAATTAAACAGACACTTTAATAGTCACTGCAAAATTAAGTAAATACGTTATAGTCACCTGCCTATTTAAATAGCTAAAGCAGATACGATGACTCTAAGCTACTCAAGGTAGCGATATATTATATAAGAGAATTTCTTGTTTTTGTTATATTGTAATTTGCTCCACATTTATTGTTTCTACTATCATTTGCCCATACTTCCTCTGTCCTATTTTATTTGAGACATTTACTATTTAAAAAATAAAAAGAGTTCTCTTTGTCTTTGATTATTTTATATACTTTTAATATTTAAAATTATAATTTATATTTTACATAATTTTTAAATATTTAAATTTAATCTTAAAAAATTTAAATATTTATTATCAAAATTTTACATAAAAAAATAAATAATTTGACCCTCGTACTTCAAATAATGTCGCATAAAATGTGAGGGACACAGGACTATGCATATATATTATTATTGGTGGTGGTGTTATCCTGATTTTCAACTTCAATACATTAGTATCTTTTATTTGGATAATGAAGGGTTACCATCTTTGAATTGAGGTAAATAAAGGATCTAAAACGACGTCGCTGTCATTTGCTAGAAAGAAGAGAAAGTGCAAGTACATGAGGTGCATTTTGATTCCAGAAAATGACTCACCATGTTACAGAAATTCTATAATGAAGTATTATCGATTTCATTTTATGTGACACTTTTTTATTCAGTATGGTATTTGAAAAAAGAAAGTTTAAAAGTTTGTGATTTAAAATAATTTTTTTATGTTTGTGTGGTTAAAAATTATTTCATCAAAGATAAACGAAAAAATTTAAAATTAAATTATTTTCAATAGAAAAAAGTGTCACATAAAATGAGACAAACAAAGTATATTTATATATAGATCTAATTGCTAGTCAATCTAGTCTTTATTTTCTTCTTCAATTAAACATCACTATCATTCAAATTATGTCACATAAATTAAAATAGAGTGAATAATAAAAATAATTGTGTGAGTATTCGTGGCACATGCTACTATAGCTCGACCGTGTCTTTGCATTTGTTTTTCGGATCATACTATCAATAGGTTCTATGAATTAACTATTTGCACTTGTGACACCCGAAATTTTGTTTAAACAAAATCTATTGAGTTCAATCGAATTCACACGTGGAATACTAGTTCTGTGACTGATAATCAACGAACAGCTACAACGGAATATAAGAAAGTGATGGTCAGCAAAATTAAACACAAAATATTCCTTTTGCTCTCAAAGGGATCGAGATCGGAACCACGTATATGAAAACGACGTGGAGATAGCATGTGCAGTTTCCATGTGAACTGGTGATTGCTTGTGGTTTGTGATGAGATAGTTCCATTGACAGTGGATCCAGACAGTGATGGAGTCACGACTATCACTAGGGGATTCTGAATCTAAAATGTAGATATACGAATTAGTCGAAAGAGGATTCAACATCTATTGTATACATATAAATTTTTTTTTTATCATAAATAAATAGTATAATTTTTCATCAAAGGGGTTCATCCGAACCCCTAACAAAAGAGTAGTAGCTCTGCCCTTAGATCAAGGGGTGAAGGTGTTCACCCCAATTGCTTCAATAAAAAATATATTGTATATGTAGGTTTCTTTAAAAAATACAGAGAGATCTTGAATTCTCTAAAAATATATCTTGAAGTTGATTAAGTAGTTTAGGAGGTCCAAAAATTATCTTAAGGAACCAAGTTAAATTTTCAGGCACTATAATTTTTTCTATCGAATTCTCTAAATAGAAATTTTAAATTTGCTACTAGTTCTATATGTTAACACAATTAAGTCTCTACATTTAAACAAAAATATCTTTAAATTAAAAGACATACTATTTGAAATATATATAAGTTACCAGCCAGCAATATTTTGACATAAAACTTGAAAGTGTACCTTTACGTAAAAGCTAATGAGACCACATAATGATAACAAATTATGAAATATTCTGACAATAGAACCAATGAGAGGTCATGCAGTTAAAATAAAAATTTCGAATTCTCTATATACAAATGCATCATGAATTTGGTATTTTTGCAAAGTAATTATTATTGTGGACAAAAGAAAAAGGAAAAGAACATATAAATTGAGCCAGAAGAATATAATTAGATAAGAAGAAAAAGAATTGAAACCAGAGTTATCAATATGGACTAACCCACCCGATTCAGATTAGCCCCTATAGGTTTTGGAAGTTGACCTGATCCATTCTTTTTTTGTGGCCCAGAAAATAGCTAGAATAGCCCATTAGTATGTAGGTTGCGGGTCTTGTCATGTCAATCCATATTTTTATAAGTATATATTTTTTTTTTATAAAATTTCAAATTAAATTATAATTTAAAAATATTAAAACAAATAGCAACAGGACAATATTATATGATATTAGTGCTGTTATTACATATTATAAAAAAATATAATTTGTATTTGAATTTTAATATTTAAAATTTTTAAATGAACTTTGAGTTTAGACTCTTATTATTTTTAATAGAAAAAATTACTTAAGCGGATCCTTTTTTAATAAATAATTACTGCTTTTAGCAATACTTTTTATTTATTACCATTTATAGCAATATATAACAATACTATGATAAATCTGCACTTTGTATTAAAAGTGAATTACAGATTCAATATAAATTTGCACATGTATTAACAAGTGAATTATGCATTCAATAACTTGTATTAAATATGTTTTATAAATAGTTGTCTGTAATATGAATTAAATTTGTATTATAAATATTTTAAAAGTGTTTGGTGAAAATAAATAGTTCTCTGTAGTATGAATTAAATCTGTATCTGCAATATGAATTAAATCTGTATTATAAATGTATTAGAAGTGTTTAGTGAAAATAAATTGTTATTGCTATAAATGGTAAATATTTTCTTAATCTGATATATCTATGTAAGTTCCCCTTTTTAATACTTTATTTTATTTTTGTATTTTGATTCAACCTAGAGGCCAACCCAACACATATTGTAAAAACTCTACAAATTATCAGACTTATTCAGGCCAGACTAAAAAACTATTTTTTTAAATGAACTCCAAAAATCTTAATACACTCCTACCAAATTATGTGGTGTATATATACCGTATCAATATTATATAATATTGTATAAATAGTTATGTAATGTATCAATATTGTATAAAATTGTGTATTAGCATGTATCAATATTATATAAATAGTGTGTAAATATGTATCGATATTGTATAAATTATATATAAACATGTATCGATATTATATAAATAGGCACGTAATGATTCTTTTTTTAAAAAGAATTGTTTTTCTTTTTTAAAAAAAATCATGTATTTATTGGGCAACATTATTTTTTATTAAAAATATTTTATTTTTATTTTATTGCGGTTTTTTATATATAAAAAAAATCTTTTTTTCAAAAAGAAGTTCATGTTTTTTCACGTATAAATTATGTATAATCATGTATCAATATTATATAAATAGTTTGTAAACGTGTATTGATATTGTATAAATTGTATACAAACGTGTGTCGATATTGTATAAATAGGTATGAAATGTATCAACATTATATAAATGGTGCATAATCGCGAATCGATATTGTATAAATAATTATGTAATGTATCGATGTCGATATTTATTTGACCATCATGCATTCCCACCTTAATAAAAAACAAAACAAGAAATAAAAAATGACAAAAAAAAATTCACAAAAGAAGTGAAACAATTAAAAAAGAAAAATAAAGTTAAAAAAAAAAAGAGCAAATCATATATAAAAGAATATTGGCAGCCCGCCTATGTGGCGCCACCACAATCCACCAAACCATTTTTCCTTAGACATTTACAGTTCTACCCTTCCCTTGCCCCCTTTCCATCTTTCCCTCGCCTATTCATGAAACGTGACCTTTTCCCCTCAACAATTGATTGCGTTACGTGCCTTCTTCGTCGTCGACTAAAAAAATATTTTCACTCCTCTCACCCCACCACAACGAAGGCACTACACTTCGTTTAACGCCTCCTTCACCGCCGATCATACAAACTGTTTCGCCCCTCTCACCCTGCCTCAATGACGGCACTACACCCCTTCATAAGTTGTAACCCATTGAATTTTAGAACAATTATAGAGCCATAAATATAGAGACGCCAAGAAGAACACTCTTCACCACCAGGGAATTGCGTCTCCAAATACAGATCCACAAAAAATTACACTTTCAAACAAATACTTGCATCAGAAATATTGGTAACCAAATTGCAGATACACGAAAATGACTATTTTGACACAAAAAAGCTTTCACCATTGATTGTTGAGACTATTACAGCGAAGCCAAGAAGAATTGCAAAGACGTGAAAATGACTACTTTGAAAAAAAATAATTTTCATCATTGATTGTTCAGACACTTACCGTGAGACCAATAAAAACACTTTTCATCACCACGAAGAGGGTGTTCCCAGGCAATATTGCGACATAAGGCCCGCTCATCAGTAAGTATACTCCGTATATATTTTCTTACAAGAAACTTTATCATCGAATATGCGCTCCTACGAACTATCCCCAAAAATATCATTTCACCATTGCATACCCAACCGACCAACCTTTGTAGCCCCCGTTTTAACATTCCAATTCATTTAATCAATTCAAAGTGATTTTCTCCATCGATATTCCAATTTTTTCAAATTAAGTAGAGCAAAAGTTACTTACCAGGACGATATTGATGAAGTGGGCAAGTGCGAAAACTATGTTAGCGAATTTGTAACGATTCTCAACGACGACGGGAAGGGTGCTATCGTCATTTTGGGAAGTTGAAGCAATTGATAAGAAAAAAGAAAATTTCATTGGCAAGTTTAGACAACAGTTAAAGTTACAGAGGATTCCATTCTATTCTTAGGTGCAAGAAAATTTTAATAGAAAAGTTGCAAGGTGACTGCTAAATTTTGATTATACAGCCAAGAGCCGAGTTGCATATATGCCTATAATAAGCAGACCAGATGTGACCTTTGGTGTAGATAGTGAAATGGAGGTTGGAATGGTTGATGGGGTGCAAGTATCTGACCTAATCATAAATTGCAGGTTACTGTTTACTGATGTTGCTTGAGTCAGATTATTCAGGTATGCCCAAGGACTTTTTTTGGTTAAAGTACATTGTTATTAATTATTATTTTTCACCATTCTATTGAATCTATCTCCATTATCATTTATCTTTTAAGTTGAAGTGTTGATGGTATCGTCGTTTCGGGAAGCTAAAGCAATTGACAAGAAAGCAGATGATTTTATTGGCAAGTTTAGACAATAGTTAAAGTTACAGAGGATTCCATTATATTCTTAGGTGCAAGAAAATTTGAATAGAGGAGTTGCAAGGTGACTGTCCAATTTTAATTATACAACAAAGAGCCGAGTTGCATAAGGAGTCTAGGTGTGACCTGTGGTGTAGAAAATGAAGTGGAGGTTTGAATGATTGATGGAGTGCGAGTTATCCGACCTAATCATAAATTGTAGGTTACTATTTCACTGATGTTGCTTGAGTCAGATTATTCAGGTATGCTCAAGGACTTTTGTGGTTGAAGTACATTGTTGTTAATTGTTATTTTCACCATTCTATTGAATCTCTCTCCATTATCATTTATCTTTTAAGTTGAAGTGTTGATGGTTTCTCTAAAACCTTACAAAAATTTGTTGGTGTGGCTGAAGCAAAGGTTGACTCTGTCAAGGATTTATATTCTATCGCGGTAATTTTCTTCGTGTTTTATCATCTCTTTGTTATATTATGCTGAAAAGTTATCTTCCTATATGCCAATATAATGTTTAATCATCATAACTTGTACAGGGTAGAAATACAGCTGCACTTGCACTATATTTCGATGAAGATCCTTATGACTTTAAAATGATAGACCGATATCATGCTTTCCAATTGATGTAGCTATGATGATGTTCAGGTACCTATTGTCCCTCTCCGTTCTTATTTTAATCTTTTTCATTATGACATATTTAAAGTTGCTTGCAGTTCTTTCTTTAGCTAGATTCAGACATAATTTACTTTATTTTGTGCTTTTTTATGCGAAGAAAATTGCAACCTGTAGTACCTGAATGTTTAAATTAAATTTAGATAATTGAAGAATGATCTAATCTAGTTGATGTGGCTTCATAATCTATATTGAAGAATGTTTCGATTTAGATAATCGAAGAATAAACAAATCTGGTTGATATAACATTTAATCAGTAATGAGGAATGCCCCTTTTGACTCAAAAAGACTGTGATATAAGGTCAAGTAATTTTCTAGTTTACTCTCCAATAAATATTTCTACGTTAACTCTCTGCTTGCATCTTACTTATTTTGTGCTTTATTTCTCCCTCACAGGTTTCTTCTCTTTTCTTGATATTGAAATCATGTTTTTCCCGATGAAGAGGTGACTCACCACAAAAAAAAAGAATTGTCATTGCAGCTTTTTTCTCTCTCTACTGCACCAATCATCCATGCTAAGGATTATGCAGGTAACCTGATTCCCACTTTCCCCAACTTTTTCTAACTATTGTCTCATAAAAGTCTCCATTACCTTTTATAAAACTGTCGAGTTGCCATCTGCTCCTTTTTGGATTTCCTCTTACTGTTTTCCTCTGCATCTTTGAATTTTTTTGTAAACGCCACCTTCCTAAATCTTCGACTTTACACTCGATGCCGCCTACCAGCATCCTTCATGGATGCACATCCACTCTGTACTTTCACGTCTATCCTCTGCAATCAAAAAACTTACTATTTTTTTCTTTTTATGTTGTCTTCGCTTAAGTTGCTGCTGCACTTACGTCCTCTCTATATTTTGCTGGTACTATATATTCTTGATCCATCAAATCATCTTGGGATGTATAAAAGCCCGCAAATAATGCAACTAAGGGCACATAGTATACTGTAATCCTCTCTATCAAGTACGTCAGATGAAGAGCAGAACAAAACAACAGTTGCACTTTACCTGCACTCTTCAGCTTGCTGTTCCAAAAATTAATGGGTGAGCCAACCAAACACCTTTCTCCTTAATTTTCAATGCCACGTTACACCTTATTTTTTTACTCCTGCACATCATTTCTCCGTTTTCTATTCAGATTTACTTTCTCTCTTTATTTGTGCTTATTTTCAAGCACATTCTGCATCCCTAACATTTGTCAGTTTTGCCATTTTTCCCACATCGGCGCCTCTTGCAACATTCATCCTTTACTAATCTAGACGTTCACTTTCCTTTATTCATCAGTTATTGATCTATGCGTTCACTTTCCTTTGTTACTTCTATAATTTCTAATCTTTAACTTTCCAATTTCCTAATAATACCCTGCATTAGCAATAGAATCTATTTACATACACGCATGATCGCTTTGAATTTGAACTTACAATGACATTTTTCCTTTACAAACCTTCTGGGTTAGGTTTACTTACTTGCATCACATTATAGTCCTTTGACAGACATGTTAATATTGAACAATTACTTGCCAACTTCCGGCACAAGTTAACACTTCTATTGTTAGGATAATGCATATCACAGAGTCTAGGAGTTTTGTTACCATCCCTTCACACCTACACCTTCCATTTGCTTCTCTAGGTAAAGTCCGTATTACCCCTTATACTTCATTGTTTATGGATATAATTAATATTTTATTCTTCAATATGTTATCCTTCTCGTCCCTCTGTTTCAGATGTGTACTTACAACTTACAACCATTGAATGTATAGCTTTACGCGCTCACAATTATGAGAATTGACAACGCTTATTTTTCGGAAATAACTCTACTATCAATAGTAACATCAATAGGAAGTTTGGTTCATAAGGGCTAAGATGACTGAATTTTGTGACACACTAACATCTAATTGCTAACAAAAATATTTTTGATAATACTTTTCACCGTACAGATTGTCGAGGAATGGACAGTAAGGTAGCAGGTTGAATATGTCATCATGAATAACATAACACTTACACCTAAATTAGGTGTACCTGCTGTTACTACACATGTAGATATACTGTTTTCGGTACTACATTATAACTTTAGTTAAATAAACTCTTTTTCTCTTTTTGAGTAAACCTTTAACAGGAATACTTTATGTCTTTGTTACATATTTCTTAAATTTTTGATTGCGGAAGTTATAGTTCTTTCTATATGTTTGTAAATGTTACTATGCGTGTCTACAAGAGATAGTTTTCATCTACTTTGTTTCGTTGTATTTAAATTCTTCTCATACAAAAGTTCCTCACTTCTCTTACATAACTAAACATTCGCACCAATGAAATAAATGCACCCATTAGTAGTCGTGGGATGGTGTCAATTTATCGAGACTCATAACACTCAATCAATATAAGCCTTGAAAAATGAGAGTGTGATATAAAGAATGAGTTTTCCCAGAATTCATCAATTAGAACATCCATCTTTGTGTTGAATTTCCTACACGTCTGATTTACAGATCCAAATTATTTTGCTTCTTTATGATTGAAGATATTGTGGGGATATAGTAGTCATTGCTCCTTCAAGCAGTTGTCCCTTGGGAGTAGACCTTTCGTCCTTGCATAATGCCCCTCTTATATTTTTGATTTTCCCTTCCAGCTGTTGAATTCTTTGAAGATGATCCCCATCTATTGTAGTTAACACAACTTTGGTTTCTTCCTCTTTTTTGAAACCTTCCTCCCTTAGGACTTGGATAATTTTGGGTTGTAGTAGTTTTGGTGAGCTGTGGTGATCCAACAACTTTGGTGATAATCCTTGGTGGGAAGTTAATATGCAAATTCTAGATTTAAGTACTCTCATTCTTCTCAACTGGTGTTGAAGTTACTTTAGTCGACTCAAAAATTACAAGAGTTGAAATTCCCTGAACATGAGTAATTACTGTGTCCTCTTCCAAATTAGTAGCAATAGCAGAATAGCTTGGCTCAGGATCTTCTCTAGGTTGGGGCAATCCATTCAAAGATGATGGTGTGCCATGATTTTCAGCTTCATTTGACTTAAAATCACGGTACATTGTGAAAGATGCATAAGAGTTCTACCTTCTTTGACCAGTAGACATCAGTCGAATCAGGGGTAACTTTTGTTTGTTGAACGAAGAACATTCATTTTCTGCAAAGTTCAATTGGTATGTTATTTTCAGTACTACATTATTGCTTCAGTTAAATAAAGTTTTTTACTCGTTGTAATTTAGTATTCGTACTCTCTTTCCAACTAATTCATTTTTTTTAAACTTTAACCTGGGATATTTTATACCTTTGTTTCTTATTTCTTATTGGAAAGGTAAGACTTTAAGATATATATATATAGAGAGAAAATATTATACTCTTCCATGCAATATTTGTTTCACGAAGAAAAATTCTATCATGATTGAACCCTTACAATTGTTTCTGTTTGTTTGTTATGATTGCAGTGATTGAAGTCTAAAATAAAAATGCCTTGTATGATGCACTTGAAAAGATCAAAGCAGGTTCTTCTCTTAAATTTTAGTCCATGTATTATAGTATTTGTGATGAGGTCAGATTGAGAATTTACCCACATTCCCTCTATGTGACAGCAACTCGATTCAATTTCACTTTGGGCCACATTAACAGATCTGGTAGATGCAACTTCAACGCCGGGCATAGGTATTGATTGACCAACGTCACATAATAACTTGGTCTAGGATCTTTTCTAGGGCAGGGCGATCCATTCGAAGATGATGATTTGCCATCATTTTCAACTTCAATTGACTTAAAAATATGCCACATTGTGAAAGATGCACAAGAATGCTCACTTCTTTGATCATTAGTCATCCGTTGACTCAGTGGTAACTTTGATTTATTGAGAGAATACCATTCACTTTTCGCAAAGTCCAATTGGTATGCTATACAACCCCTGCTATTTCTTCTTCTTTGATAACTCAACTCTTGCATCCCTTTGCTGACAACCCTTGAGAGATCTATTTTTTATTTCAACAATCTCCCCCCTCCCGAAAAAAATGAAATTGTATTTTTCTCTGTTTCAGATGTGCACTTACGATTGTCTATGAATTGTATGTTTCTATTTCTTTTTTTAATCGAAACTCTATTGTAAAGAATACTTGCATTTCTTCTATCTAATGAACTTTGTCTATAGATTGTATATTTTTATTCTTCTTTTTATAAAAAACTTTGTTGTATAGGATACTTGCATTGCTTCCTTTGACTTGAGACACTGATTATATTATATATACATTATTTCCTTATGCTTTTTAAACCAAATTGTTCACCAACCACATTGTTGCATGATAGAGTGATTTCAAAGCTTGTGGTTGAGAGTCCTGATCACCATTTAATTTCAAGTTTCAATTCTCTATTCACCATCACAAATTCACAATCTTATGTCATTATGGTATTGCGCTTATCATTTTCTCTTTATATTCTTCAGCTATGCTTACAAAAAATACCTTCAAGATCAATTTGAGTTTTTGGTAATATGTTAATTCCTTTAGGCATATGCAATTTAAAAGGTGTTTTGAATAATTCAACGTGGACAAATCAATGACATTTGAAGGATTATATGTATCATCAAGTGAACTCACCATTTTCATATTAGTGACAAAATTTCTATTAATAACATCAAACTGTATTCCATATTACTCTCGTATAGATTCACAAAGTGGGTTTTCAACTATCGGCCATCGCTACGTAAACATAGGTTCAGCTAGCTTGATTTCAAGTTGTAGTTTCCCTATATGCAACTACTCATCTCTACCAAATAATTTTGGCCGACTTAATGTGTTCACCAGGGATATTTTATCAATAATGTTTGTCGTGTGCCTTATTCAATGCTTAGTGCATCTGTAACACTATTTCTTAAGATTATAATTTTTCCTTCATGAAAATAAATCATAGCACTATAATGTAATGACTCAGCGAAACATGCTTTCACAATTATATTTATCAGTAGTTGTCTGCCATACGTAAAGTAAGAGCTTTCTTTTAAATCAATTTTACAAATCCATCGGAGAATTCAATTTACAAAGCAGGCAATAGGTTGCTTTAAAATCTAAAATTTGTAGTAGAGCGCTTTGAAAGATGAAAAGTCTCATCTTAGATGGTTACTACTACATTATAGCTTCAGTTAACTAAACTCTTTTTACCACGCTGTAATTTGATAGTCGTACTCTCTTTCCAACTATTTCGCTCTTTTTAAATAAACCTTTAACAGGGATATTTTATGTCTTTGTTACATATTTCTTAAATTTCTGATTACGAAAGTTATAGTTCTTTCTATATGTTTATAAATGCTACTATGTGTTTCGTTGCGTTTAAATCTTTCTCATGAAAAGACCCTCACTTCTCTTACACAACTAAATATTCGCGCCAACAAAATAAATGCACCCATTAGTACTCGTGGGATGGAGTCAATTTGTCGAGACTCATAGCATTCAATAACTTCACAATTGGCGTAAAACACAACCTTTGTCCCTCATCAATGCCCCGCCGTAGCCCCTCTGCTTGAATTAAATGTTTTCACCAAATGTAGCCTATAACCAAATGAATTCGTGATGATGTGGAGGGTCTGGATAAGATTTCGAGGTACGAGATGGGATAAAGAAAAGAATTATAATTGGAGATTTGAGAGAATTTTGAATGATGTTTTTCCTATTTCTTTTTAGAGAAAAGTTATTTTTCTTCAATTTGATCAAAATAAACAGATTTGTAAAAAGAGTACCAAAATATTAATTGTATGCTACTGAAGGTTATTAGAAATCGCGTCAAAAGGCAATAAATTGTCAAATATTTCTCCATAATGCATCCCTGTTAATAGAGACCCATCACCGGCTTGTAAAAGTTGGCATGTCGAAAAGAAAGTTAATCACTATGCCTTAAATAGGGACTAATAAATAATAATTTTGACTGTTTAATTACGCCAACGTCTATCAATTTAATTGCCTCTACGTTGACTTTTTTAAAAATCACCTACACTTTTCGTACCCCAAAAAATGTAATTCACTTTTTAAAAAATAATAAAAATACCCACACAAAAATTAGGTTCCTTCGATTTCAGTATTTAAAGTATGATACATGAAATATTTACATAATTTAAGAATAAAAAATAATGTAATTATTGCTTATGGACCAAATATTAGGGTATAGTCTTGTGGCTATTAAAGCCCAATTCCTAAATGAAATACTAACCCACACTCTGAACTTAGATTTTTATTTGATTTAACTGTGCCTTCCAACAAAAACTGTTGTCACGCCTCCTCGAAGAAACGCACCTCATACGAACGGGTGCAAACCTTTTTAAAATTCACAAAATTTTCTATAAAATGACTTACAAACTCTGATAATTCCACTATCAAATAACGTTGTCTAACTTGCCTACTCAACTCTGAAATATTTCTCTACTCTCTGAAAGTTCTTATCGAATATGGCATATTCACTTCTATCACAGTTAGATACTATGAGAGATGACTGGTTAGTTAGGGTGTGAGTTTGCCGGATATGGGAATTTATAAATTGGAAGCGAAGCAAAGAGATGATAAGCCTGAACATGATACTTATTGATGAAACGGTAATGTAGATTTCTTTTAAAGTATAATTGACATTGTAAATTCCCTTTTTGGAATGCACTTATGAAATTAATTCTATAGGGAAACTTTGATACATGTTATAATCTGAAAAAGTCAAGTGAATAGGTTTTGAGATAAGTTAACAGAAGGCTCTGCGATCATTATCAGAAACTTCAAAGTTACAGAGATTTTGGATGAATATAGACCAGTACAGTCGGAGTTTAAAATCACATTCTTGCGGATTACTACTGTCTCAAAGTTGCAGGATGATATTGTTTAGATTCCTGATAACAGGTTTCAATTTCTTCAACCAGACATGATTCGTTCAAGGTTCAATAACAACACCGTGCTATCTGGTATTGTTATTCGTCTCATCTGTCTTGCTCACACTCTGTAATGTATGCAATTAATATACTACCTCCTTTACTTGTAGATATCGTCGAATGTTTATGTGGAATCGGTGATCTCAAGGGTGTTGGGTCAAAGTGAAAAAAGCGATACATACACCTTCTTACTGATCCGTAATTCACTTACCACCTTTGCATTACATTTGTATTCATTCATCCCAAGGAAGAAATATATAAAATGATGCCCATATCATTTTCATACATACCATTTTACTCTACTTTACACGAATCAAATAGATTGATACTCTAATACATTATATTGCTCTTGTAGCGATGACAGGTCTATCAAAGTAAAAATAACATTGTGGGAGAAATTTGGGGAAATATTTTACCCCTACTTGTACCCTAGCGAATTCAGGCCGTACATTGTAATCGTTACGACAATAACAGTAAAATAATTTAGAGGTAGTTACTATTTATTTATATAACTCTACATTTTCACATATTTCCTTATGGGTCATAATGAGATTTACTATTGGCAACTTTCCTAATAGATGAATTAAACTTTACCATCACAGCTGCAAGCTAAATATATGTTAATCTTAAAATGGACAATATCAACTCATGAATTCAAAATTTTACGGGCGATTCTATTCACGTTCAAGATATAGTCATGCAACAAGAAGACCCACAACTCTCTTAATAAGCGTAAAAAAAAGTTTAGCCTGAATGACTTTACACAATATTTTGTCATAAGAACTATACAATAGAAATTGTGATTATAACTGTACAAAATATTCGATATCATAGCTTTACAAAATATTTTGACATCAGAACTTGACAAAATATTTTGTATCATAACTTTACAAAAAAAATTGGCGTCAATAATCTCACAAGAATTCTTTCTTAAAGACTCACCTACTCGAAATACATATTGCGACCTCTGATTTTGATCTACCAAATGCCCAAAAGATGAGTTGTTTGGATTAAAATGACAAATGACCATGGTTGTTATTCCGTTGAGCGTTTATTTTTTTTAAATTAAAATCATGTTTTAATTTGATTTACTGCTTATATATATTCAAATTATATTACAATTTAAACTCATCATTTTACATTTACTTCGGCCAAATGTATTAACCAGACGACTGACCACAAGTATATCTGCCTTCTCGCACATATTTTGGTACCATACTCAATAACTTTCTCACTTATATTGGAATCTGAGCAATTACTTGGATATGTGAATTGTAAACTAGAAAAGTAATTGTTACAACTTTATTGGTAGAAATAGGGTATCACGGATGCACTATTTTAATTTTCGTTCTTAACATGAATTTTTCAATATGTTTACAAAAGTTCAACTGTACAACACAATTACACTATTTGAGCAACTCCCAATACCTTTTTGACGATTTAATTGTGATACTATCTTGACTATTCCTTTTCAAATTTAAACTGTGTTCTCAAAGGAAAATGAGTTACCGAAAAGAATAATACACTGGAGGCTAATCTTGCGCATATAATTTTGATTCGAATTTGCAAGTTCACAAACTAAAAATAATCCTTATGCTAACATACTAATGGTCACGACAGAACAAGGCCCACAACTCCATTAATTACCTAAAGGAACAAACGTACAAAACAATTTATCATTAATAACTTTACAAAATATTATTTCATCATGACTTTACAAAATATTTTATGAGTATTCAACATATAGTCACGCAATATCATAACTTTATACAATATTTTGTCATCATAACTTTACAAAATATTTAGTCATCATAACTTTACAAAATATTTTATATCATTACTTTACAAAATAGTTTATATAATAACTTTACAAAATATTTTGTCATCGTAACTTTACAAAATACTTTCTATCATAACTTTACAAAATATTTTGTCATCAATATTCTCCAAAGAGTTTTTTCTTAAAGACTCGCCTACCCAAAATACATAGTACTTCTGTTTTTCATCTCTGAAACGCCTAAAAGGTGTGTCCTTTGGATTAAGATGATAAACAGTCATGGTTGTTATTCCCGTGACCGTTTCTTCTTTCAAATTCAATATGAAGTACAACTCAGTAGATCGTATAACTCACTTGACAATATAAGTTTGTACTATACAAGCCACCCAACAGACATGTACTTTGGCAATTAGTGTAACTGCCCAATGTTTAAATTTGATGTACTCCTTATATATATTCAAATTCAATTACAATTAAAACTCCTCATTCTACATTTACTTCTGTCAAGTATATTAATCATTGAAACGCATCCAATTACAAAGGTTGCAACTATATCTGTCTTCATACCCCCAAAAAACTACACCCATTTGTATACCAACTCTACCATCATCGACAAAGAGTATAGTAGCAAATGAAAATAGGATAAGTGGGAGAATCCTAATTACAACTGCATTGGGTAGTATCAATAAAGGCTCACAAATATCCATTAAGTTGCAAACAAGAATTGTTATAGTCACGCAACAAGAAGGCCCACAAATTGGTTAATTACCTAAAGGAGAAAACGAAATACTACGATCAAAGGTACATTGACCGGAAGTACATACTGCCTGTGTTTTTTCCCTCCTCTTCTAATAGCTTCTACAACCCTCTTAGTTACCTTCGCCAAACAAAATTTATCCTTGGCGAGGTTAAACTCGACTGCAAAAAAATATTAAGGAGATTGTGTAATGATTTTATGGTTGTCACTGTGGAAATCTACATATTGTAATCAACTGATAATGCCTTAAAGTACAAACAAAGTGCACATATTTTACAACCACGCTCAATATCTTCCTCATTTATATTTGAATATGAGCAATTATTTGCCTATGTAAATAGTAAACTAGAAAAGTAATTGTTAAAACTTTATTAGGAGGACTATGATATCACTTATGCACTATTTATACATAGTGTTCTTAATATAAATTCTTCGATATGGTTATATAACTTCAACGGTTGTGCTAACTTACCAGGGTCTTGATGCTCCAGTGGAATAGGACAAATGAATTTGATAGCAGGCATTATTAATGACTTCAAAGACTCGCCAAATGTTTTCATCGAGATTATATTACTACAACAACTATTATCAAATTTTGTTCCCCCAAATCAAATGCCCAAAATAACATTGCAAAATTCAACAACAGCAAAGCAAGGCAGTCTAAATAGTGAGGAAGTAAAGCATCTTGATAATTTCAGGGGACACTATGCAAGATTGAAGAGAAAAGCCACACTAATCGACCATAAGTACAAATTTAATTCCGTAAAGAAAAAACAGAGGCTACTACATTTTGTGAATGACTTTGCTAAACGTACGAAGCTATCAAAGTACACAATGCAAGAAATGATGCCACAATCCAAGGGTAAGTTGGTATTGGACTATATTACTATCCCCACAAACTCCCAAAATATATATACCTTATACTATGTATTTTCACATGAGCACGTTAAAAATTAAAATAAGATCTTCAAAAGATAGGTAAAAATATATGCAACCAAGGCAAATTTATTGATAACTAAATGGATAAATATCTGCCTGTTTGTTAGAATATTTGAAATTTCAAAAGGACTATCACCATCAACTGCCAAAAAGGTAAGATGATTTGCTCAAATGTGCAGTACAAAAATGCAAGTTTAAGGCTTTATTTGTGACACATAGTATTAAATGAATTATTCTACAACAATACATTCCAGGTGACCAATGTCGCATGACATATGACTTGCCTATAGAGAAAACAAGAAGAGCCTCACATTTGATGTATCCTTGCATCGGAAGCACAAGCAAAATGACTGGGAGAATACACGTATGTGTCTTTAACCATGGAAAACATACAGTAATGCCTAACATGAAATTGGGTACATAATATTATTACTACTCCATAGAATACATATATTGTTTCTAAACAAAATTATATGACAGATGAATATATAACAACTTAGAATATGGGGCCTCCAACATACACTTGCCAATATTGCGTTGCCATCTTATGGTATGAGGAACGAACAGACAAAAGTAACAACTCAAGACAACCAAAATTCATATTTTTTTATATGGAAGAGTGTGTACGGATATCATTACTAAGTCAACCTCTACTATACCTCAAATATCTCTTTGGCTAGGCTCCGGAGAATTGGGAATCAATTTTAGAAAGAATATTAGGGTGTATAACTCGATGTTTGCATTTATATCCATGGGAGGCAGAGTTGACAAATCAATCAATCATTCTAAAGGACCTTATGTATACAGGATAAGTGGTCAAAATTACCATCACATTGGCTCTCTATTGCCAGAAGTTGGCAAAAAGTCCTCAATTTGCCCAACTCTATATATATGATACAGAAAATAACATCGAAAACTGAATTAATAGTTTACTGCATGAAGAAGTGGAACCACAAATTATTCAGGGAATAACAAAAATACTTGACGAGCATAATGTTTTGGTCAAATCATTTCGCATCGCAACGGATAGATATAAAGCACAGGCAGAAGCAGTGTTTCATCTGCGCCTCTTATTAGAAAGGACAAAAAATGGGCGACAATATAATATGTCGACTACTTTAGAAGTTGCAAAACTAATTATTGGTGAGCTTACATATGCTAACTTCCAACGTGATGCCATTGTAGAACATTGGAAAAATGGACTTCAACAAATCACGAATTTACACCCAAATTTTATGTCGATGACTTACCGTTAATACACCCATATGGTGAAGATGGATATAGGCTTGGAATTCGATTGGTTGATGTCTAAAATAAAGCTTTCACGAGAACCGAGTTGACTATGAAACAATTTTATTGCTTCTGTATACAACGACGGCTTAATGAGGGGCACACACTTCTACAAGCTGGAAGGCTATTGCAGCAATACATTGTGGATGCTTACATTGCAATTGAAAAAGAGAGATTTTGATATATCTGAAAGAATAAAAAAAATTACGGGTTAATCTTTTTGGTGGGTTGATTTATGCTATTGTTCGGGGAGATTCAAATTGTTCAATGGTTGGGAAAACTATTATAATACCTTCATCACACACTGGTGGACCACGCTACGGGGCACAAAATTTTCAAGATGCAATGGCGATATGCAGATGGGCTGACTACCCTGATTTGTTCCTTACATTCACTTGCAACCCAAAGTGGCCAAAAATAAATGAAATGAAACACTTGATTTGCCAAAAGAATGATGATAACCGAGTGGACATTATATGCAGAGTATCCAGATCAAGCTCTTCCAACTGATGCATCTCAAAAAAAAATTCTTCGGCAAAATTATTGCAAGTATGGTGTATTATATAATGTTATAGATACATTGCTATGTAAGCACGAAATATGTTTTACGCAATGTGGACTTCTACTTTAGAAACCTCTTCTCAAACATCAAAGTTGTACTTCCCATATGATCAACTATACCATTCTCAAAAAACATAACATAGCAAGTTACATACATTATATCACCCCGATGAATGGTCCAAAATGAATAAGTTCAGACTAATTAAGGATACACTACTTATTAGAATAATACATCAAAAAAAATATTCATATAATGATTTAACTATCCTGAAAAAAGAACGAGAGTAGTCACTAAATTAAATTTTTTTTTATATAATGGTTAACCTACCATCAATGTCTAAACATTAATTTTTTATAGCTCATTATGCTTTCATATTAACTTCTAATCCACCTATCCATTTTGTTATACGAATATCTGTGCGGGTATATATACAATTGAGTTACAGAAAAGAGGATTGCCCCATGTACATATAATACTCTCCCTTCATGAAACGCTAAAAAGTCCATCACCAGATCATATTGACAAAGTAATATCATCAGAAATTTCTGATGTTACAAAAGACCCAGATGGTTATAATGCAATCCAGAAATTTATGATGCACGAACTTTGTAGAGAATTGAACCCAAAATGTCCATGTATGAAACAGGGAAAGTGCACAAAATATTTTTCGAAAAAATAAAATGATGAAACAAAATTTGATCCAGATGAATTTCTTATTTATAGGAGACGAAACACAGGTATTGAAGTTATCAAAAATGGTGCCAGCTTAGACAACAGATATGTGAATCCATACAACCAAAACTTGCTTGACTAATTTGATGCCCATATAAATATCGAAACATGCAATTACTCAAGGCCAGTGAAGTATCTATTCAAATATGTCCATAAAGGATCTGATCGAGCAACAACAATAATAGAAAAAATAGACACTATAATAAACAATGATGAGATTAAAAAGTATCTAGATTGTAGATACATATCGGCTACAGAAGCTTGCTAGAAAATTTATAAATTTGGCATACATCAGAGGGAACCAGCAGTTGAGCGTTTGTCTTTCCATTTAGAGGGTCAAAATACTATAGTATTTGAAGACTCACAGCGAGCTGAAAGCATACTGAGCATACCTGATATAGAAAAAATAAAACTCACAGAATGATTTGAGGTAAACAAAGAAAATGTCGATGCAAGAGAATTGACATATTCAAATTTTTCAACATGCGGGGTATGGAATGCTAGAGGATGGACCCGAAGGTAGAGAGGACGAGCAGTTGGGAGAATCTACTTTGCACACCCTGCCAGTGGTAAACATTTTTATATGCGCATGTTGCTTAATTTTGTCAAAGGTTGCACTTCCTTCGAAAGCATAAGAAGAGTCAATGACGTAAAACATAACACTTACTGAGAGGCCTGCTATGCATTGGAATTATTAGATGATGATAAGAGTGGAATGACTGCTTAGCAGAGACTTCCAATTGGGCAACTGAAAATGAGTTGAGACATTTCTTTGTAATGATACTTATGCACTGCCAGGTGACTGATGCAAGACAAGTTTAGAAAAATAATTATGAAATCTTATCAAAAGATATAACATCAATGCAAAGACGAATATTGTGAATGCAAGGTTTACAATTAAATCAAAATCAAATTGAGGTGTACACTCTATTTGAAATTGAAAGCATCCTACAAAAGATGAGTAAAAGTTTGAAAGACATTGATGGGATGCCACTTCCAGATTCTACCTTGCTTTGCAATGTAGGAAATCGGTTGATCAATGAGGAGCTCGACTATGACACAAATTCCCTTAAAGCAAAATATGAAAAATTATTTTTCCTTTTAAATTATTGTCAACGACAGGCTTATGATGTGATAATATCGTCCGTACAGAATGAAGAAGGTCGATTAATTTTTATACACGATCATGGTGGTATAGGTAAAATATTTCTGTGGAATACAATAATTAAAAATAACAAATCCTAATAAAAAATAGTTCTCCCTGTTGCTACTTCTGGTATAGCAGCTTTGTTATTATCAAATGGTCGGACAATTCATTCACGCTTTCATATTCTTTTAGACTTCACTACGGAGTCAACGTACGAAATAAAATAAGGGAGCAACTTAGCAGAACTTCTAAAGAAAATATCTCTCATTATTTGGGACGAAGCGCCAATGACAAATAAATACTGTTTTGAAGCCTTAGACAAGACATTGAGGGACATCCTTCGAGACAGATATGAAAATAGCAGTGACAAATCTTTTGGGGGGATAACAATTGTATGTGGTGGGAATTTTTGACAGATACTATCAGTCCTTCCAAAGGGAACTAGAGCTGACATTGTTGATGCATAACCTAACTCCTCTTACTTGTGGGACTTCTTCTCAATTTATGAATTAAAGGAAAATATGCTAGTTAGTAGTGGAAAAGTGAGTGGTACCAAGGCAGAAAAAATAGTAGCATTCGATAAATGGTTGTTGCGGTTGGAGATAGATCAAATTATGTTGATAATAAGGAGCTCATTAATCTGTCACCTGATGTATGCACCAAACCATCAATACATCTTATCGAATTAATTGTCGATGCAGTGTATCCAAATCTATTGCAAAAGTACAACGACTTGACGTATTTGAAATAAAGAGCAATATTGACACCCAAAAATAAAATGGTTCGGGAACTGAATGACATAATTATGAAAATGATATCAGGGGAAGGAAGAACATATTTTAGCTCGGACAATGTATGCAAAGCAAGTGTAAACACTAACGAGGAAGATATGTTGTACCCCACTAAATTTTTGAACAACTTACAATTTTTAGGCATCCCCAACCATGACATACACTTAAAAGTAGGAAATCCAGTTATGCTTCTAAGAAATCTAAACAAAACTAAATGCCTCTGCAATGGGACAAGATTAATTATCACACATCTTGGTAGTTGATTTGTTAGCGCAAACATCATTTTCGATAAGAACCTTGAAACAAGAGTCACAATACCAAGAATTATTATGTCGCAAAGCGAATCAAAGTGACCATTTAAGTTAAATAGACACCAACTTCCATAAGCCCTATGTTACCCTATGAAAATCAATAAAAGTCAAGGACAAACTCTTCATCGAGTAGGACTGTATCTATCAAAACAGGTATTCACACATGAACAACTGTATGTAGCTGTATCCTGAGTAACAACAAGAGAAAGATTAACTGTCATCAATGCAGACGAAGACACAGAAGACCCAACATTCATTAAAATTATTGTCTTCAAAGAAGTTTTCCAAAATTTATGCCCCAAGGTCGTAGAAAGAGATGAGGTAATCCTAACTCACTTTGAAATTTCATCGAACATTAACACGTACCCTTTTTTCTTACAGATTACTAATTACTATCTCACAATATCAAATATTCAGATAACTACAGATACAACAGAGGATTCATAATGGAAATGCACGGCTAAAATTGATTGAGCACAACTTTTTAGCTCCTACACAAAGTGTTCCAATGAAATAAGGACCATCCAGGTATAATCCATTTTGGCATGCACACTGTTTGCTATATTCTATAAAGCTTTCGCCTATTTGTCAGTTCATATCTTCCTTCAACTAATACTTAAGTGTTACTTCATCAAAACATATAAGTCAAATGTGGTACCATATAATGTGTCGTATCTTTGATCTTTAATATAACACTACGTGAATAACAATTAGCTTGGGCATTCATGGACAAATCATATCAACTTACTGCATCATTCATCTACGAACATGACATTTGAATATTTTAGATATTATTTGAAAATATGTAAAATCTAATATGATAAAAATTCATCGCCTATGTAAACACATTTTATCAGAGTATAGGACGAAAACATTCACAGGTGTGAATTCATAAGCTCACACTTTTCTTGACAAATAACTATTCTCAAAAAGGAAAAGGGAATTGCAGTTTACAGTTGAAAAATTAGAATTTAAGGGGAAAAAAGGTCACACTTTGAGATACCAAAAGGACAATTACTTAACTTTGACAATTCCTTTTATACTTCTTAATCATCTGTTATTATCATTATATTTGAATTTACATGTTGCTCCAAAGGCTTTCTCTTTAGGTTGAAGAATAGACACAAGCTATTGAAGAAAAATTGATAACATATCCTCCTCCGGTCTATTTTGAGCTTAAAATTTTACTATTTTCGTCGACATATTGAAACCAGGTTAGCACAATGTTGCTTTGAAGACCAAATATCAATTTTTCTGGCTCCCCTCAAAGAAGCTCTGGTCCATAAAGGATCATGGATACTCGACACATATTTGCCTTAACTGATCTCTAATGCTCCTGTGAAACCATAATCATTCGCAAATCATTTTCAGTTTATTACTCTACATATTTTACTTATACTTACAGTCCATATCAATAAGTTTTTTCCACCACAAATTTTCTTACTACTTATGATGCATGTTTTCTTTTTCAAACTAATCGCTTTTATTTCAAATTGCAACACGTACACATAAACCACTATACGTAAACTATAAACTGTTTTTAATGTTTGCCTAAAAGTTTCACATACAGGATAAAGGTAAAATGGACATGGAAATGAAATAAATAATCAGGGAGCAATATAATCTAAACAACAACACTCAAAAAGCAAAGGTGATTCCAACTAGAAGAGAAGAGTTACAACAACAAAACTCAAAATAAGGAGAAAGCTCTTCAAAAATGATGACAAAGATAACAACAGGCACATCCAAACAGAGGAACAAATTGTCATTTAGAATGAGGAATTGGAGTAGTTGCACACCATTTGAAGATTACTAATTACCATGCTTTTAACACTCTTTACACTATTGCAGGATCTTCAGAATAGTTTGGATGATGACAAATTAAACCAGGTTCGTGACACAACATCTGAAAGAGCGTATGTTAAAAGAGATAGAATCATAGAAGGAAAATGACTCATTAATAAGGAAGCAAAATCAGACTAAGCCTACTACAAGGAAGGCTGAAGGTGGCACTTACGAAGGAGTCTCTGAGAAGGAATCTACTAAGGTCAGTATAAAAGGGGAATAACAACAATAGAATAGAAACTTTAGCGATTTGAATATCGATGATCCGATAGCAAAGACACTTGGCACTCGAGCGTACAAAAAAGATGTTGAGTTACATTTTCGTGTATGTTCAATAGTTAGCAATCTACTTAGAATTATTGTTAAGTGACAATCACTATAATTTGTAAGTGAGGTTGTGTGCTTGACTAATATGTGTAGGAAACGAGTTTGGCTTCATGGGAATGTGAGAGATTTTATGGCTTGAGAAGTTAGGGTCAGTGTTGTCAGTTTGTAACCTTGATACTGCTCGATTGAAGTAGTGAAGTTGTTCAAATTCTACGAGTGTAGGTAGTGGTTGTTTCTCCCTTGAGCAAGGAGTTTTTTCATTATACATCCTCTGTCTTTTTTATTGTTCTAATTGTCATAATGTCTGACTATTTTTAATTAAGCATGACTTTATGAATGAAATTTTTAGGAAATAAACATGAATCTTGATTGGCCCAAATCGAGAAATCGAAATATGATAATATTGAAAAAATACATTCATAACTAAAATGATTATTACTTCAAGGAATTGATCTCTTTCAAAACCAATGGGTTGACTTACATGTTGACGCCTCTGTGAAAAAAATAATGACTGCCTCTTTATAATTATTCATTTGGCTATTAATGTGATAGAATGTATCGACATATTATAGAATCAATCTACTATGATGACGTTTATTGGTGATCTTTATTATTTGAATTCCAACTTCAACACCCTTTCGACCAACCCTCGATGCGCGATGGACGCTCTTAAGTAAAAGTAAATTTTGATAAATATCTTTCTCTATACATCGGCTATTCTTTTACCTGAAAGTTTTGTACACGACTTTTGGCCCGCCAACGGCTTTAAATTCCATTAAAAACCATAATATAGGTTGTAAGGGTAGATATTGAGAATATTCGTACATACTTATGTAAAATAATCATTGAAGGGCCTCTTCTTTCATCAACTCAGGGTCACAAGAACTTGGCATTCAATGTTTTGCAGCTTCTCTTTTCAAAATTGACTGCTGACTGCATTTACAATGTTCATTATTACAAAGTTGTGCACGTGTAATGAATGTACTTCCCTAAAAAATCACTCATCTATTCCAAGCCACCCAACAGTTTTTTGAGGGAGTTATTTGAGTAAGTCAAACATGATAATGTTTCAATAGTGAAAGTTATTGTTGATTGACAGAAACATAGCAAAGGAAAATTTGATTACATCAATAGAAAAAGAAAAAAAGACTTAATGGTTGAATCTAAATGGAATTTCAGCAACCTCGAAACTTTTTAAATGCCGAGTTATAAAGTAACTTCCCAATACCTGAAGCATCTAACTCTGGATATAAATGCAATGTTCAGGTGCAGAAAGAAATTCTAAACTTTCTGGTAGCCCAAGGTTTCTTCTCTTCAACTTTTGGAATTGAGATGATATATTTTGAGTGGGGGGAGATTTAGGTTGCCAAACTCTTTCATTTCAAGTACTCTTTATAGGATGTACATTAAAAAACTAAGTTACTATTGTTAAAGGGTCGAAAAGATAAGGGTAAGTACCTGATGGTGTGTCAAGTGGATGTAAAACTAATCATCTAGGAGCCTATTTCATGAGATTTCTTACCACATTATCGGTGTTTTAATATTCAAGTCCTTGAGCTGTGATGCTGAAGAAAGAATTTAATAAATTATAGGATATGGAATCTTAACTCTCAAGACACGTGAGGTGACACATTAAACACAAAACAAAGGTGACTATATTTGGTGAATAGTTTAGCCAAATTGAGGAAGTTATCAAACTTCGTAACGCGAGAAATGATGGCCACTTAATAAGGTGATATTGGCCCCCACAGGCGCCTAAAATGAATAACTTGTACTATTTGGCCTATAGAGGAATGAATAACAAACTCACTTGCGATGTATCCTCAGATTGGCAACAGAAGAGAAATGACTGGTAGAATACATATACGTGTCTTTCAATTTGCAAAACATACAGTAAAACATAACATGGAACCGGGTATAGAGCATTGTTATTACTATATAAAATACTTCAATTGTTCCGAAACTATATTATCTAGCAAGCAAATATGCAACAACTTGAAATTTGAAAAATCTAACATACATCTACAAACATTACGACAACATTTGATGCATGAAGAACTGCAAGCACAAATGGCTAGGGGACTAACGAAAATGCACGATGAGCATAATGTCTGAGGGATATCCTTCGAGACAGATATGAAAATAGCAGTGACAAACCTTTTGGGGGGCTAACAATTGTAACATTGCGGTGACATTTGATGCATGAAGAACTGCAACCACAAATGGTTCGAGGAACGAAAATGCAGGATGAGCATAATATGTAGGCAAATTCGCATGGAACGTGATACATATACAGAACAACCAGACTATATGCTTTGCCAGCGCCTCATATTAGAAAGGACCAAAGATAATTTCAAAAAGAAAAAAAATGATGGAAAGGACCAAACAAATAATATAATCTTCACAAAATAGTTTAGTCACTCCAAAAAATGAATATTACCCTTGCGAAGCGCGGGCATTTTGCCTAGTAAAAAAAATTTAACGTTGATATTTAACAAAAATTATGTAAAAAATAAATGGGCAAAAAAATATTAATTTACCCACCAACTAAAAGCAAAAGAAAAAAGAAAAGAAAAAGAAACACCAACTAAAAAGCAAAAAAAAAAGTAACAAAGAAAGAACTAGTGAGAAAAGAAAAAAGGAAAAAAAAGAAGACATATTGACGTGGCAAAGGCCAATTGACCAATACCCAAACAATTTCTAAACCACTAGCCATGGCAGCCGAATTTGACTAATTTTAGTAATTAAAAAAGTATGGACTATTTTTTGTGTAAATAATTTTTCTCAATGGCTTGTGGGTGTAATTATTCCCTGTTTTTAACCTTTTTAGATGTAATCCATTCACTCTCAGTTTGGAGCAAAAAGAACAGTTGTGAAATGAATAGACATGTATTGTGCCGACCCGCAAGCTTCACCATTAATTTTTCACGGAGTCGAGACTGGGAAAGATTCGTATTCATGTTTCAACCATCAGAATTCATGTGTCAATATATTTCCCGCCTTGAAAGGCTACTTGGACAAGCATGGGACATAGTTGAAGCCTTTAGAAGCTTTTCTTCTGCAGCAGGCCTAGGGACACAGTCTGCCTTGACAGGGACAGATTGACAGCTGATAGGGACAGATTGACACTTAGCAGCTTGTATAGGGCCTATAGTTGTATTTTCCTTTGTTTATTGCTAGCACATTTTCGTGTATAAATAGGGCCCTTGGGGAAGCTTGTAAATCATCAATATCCACACTTAGAAATATACAACCAAGAAAATTGGCACTTGCCTCCCAGACGTCTCTTATCTTTTCTTTCAGAGTTCTTGTTGTTAGCTTTGCCTTGTGAACCGTTTTAGCCCAGCACCTTGGTGCGTTTATTACGTTAGGACTGAAACCTTGTAGTGGCATTTTTAGCTTGTAAGGTTATCCCACGTGCCTTAGAAAATTAGGCCCGTGACAAGTGATATCAGAGCGACGGTTTCAAATATGGCAACGAAAGCGCAACGTGCGGAAGAACCAACTGTTGAGAGGGATTAAGAAGTTAGGAAGGATGCTGCCAAGAAACATGACAAAATCAAGGTCAGGGACTTTTCACAACCCTCTGTCACTGTTAGAACTCACGTTGAAGAAGGCGAAGGTTCCGTGACCAGCCACCTCGATGAGAAGATCACTGGCGTTGAGGCTGGTTTGGTGGCCCTGAACCGTCGTATGGTTGTGCTGGAAAACAACTTTGGTTCTCTAGAATCTGTGGCCTTTGAAGGACTGAACGAAGTCAAGGGGAACCTTGTTGATCAAGGTAAGGAGCACAAGGAGGGACTGACCAACCTTGAACTCAAACTCACGGAAGCTCTGTCCGCGTTACACAGAGAGCTTGAAGCTTTGAGGTAGCACGTTGAGCAAACTGCTGTTGCGGGTGGACGTGGCCCCATCACGGTCTGAAAAACCTGTATTAAAGCTCCTAAGCCTAAGGATTTTTGTGGTGAAAGGAGTGCTCAAGATGTTGAGAACTTCCTTTGGCAAATGAATGCCTATTTCGAGCATGTGAACATGGTGGACGAAGCTGCCAAGATATGGACGGCAGCAACGTATTTGACCGACACAACCATGATGTGGTGGCATAGGAAGAAGGTGGACATAGAGAAAGGCATTTGTTCCATCGAGGATTGGCAGCAGTTCAAGAATGAGCTGAAATGCCAATTTTACCCCCAAAACATAGTTCACGAAGGCCGTTGGAAGTTGAGGGAGATGAAACAAACTTTCTCCATTCGTGACTATGTTCGTGAGTTCACTAAGCTCACTTTCAAAATTTTGAATCTAACCAGCAAAGATCTCTTATTTTACTTCATGGATGGCCTTCAAAACTAGGCCAAACAAGAGCTTCAAAGGCGGCAAGTCGACAACATGGATGAGGCAATTGTAGTGGCTGAATCGTTGTCCGACTTCTGGACAGATTCATCAAAGGGAAGGGACAACTGGAGCAAAAATATTCCTTCCAAAGGAGATACCAGAAAGAACCAGGGCAAGTTCGTGCTAAGTCGGAGTGGCAACTATAGAGGTAATCACAACTAGCCCTCTAATTTTTGCAAGAATTACGAGGAACGTAAGAAGGGCACCGTGAATCAAGACGGTTGCTACCTCTGTGGCAGGGCCAATCATGCGGCTCATTCTTGTCCGACGTTGAGTAAGTTGGGAGCCATTGTTGCTTCCCACAAACAGCAAGAACAGGCAGCCCAGCAGAACGTTGGGCCAACTATGGAGCGAGGCGGACCGGTTGATGGAGCGGAGAAAGGAAAGGACAAGGTTGTGGGCCTGTTCAACCAACCTTGTTCAATCACATGACGTTCGCAACCCTTGCTTCCCAACTATCTATTGTTAGTCCACGAGAGTCACTATTCGTCAATGCCAAGTTGAATGGAAAAGACGTTCGCATCATGGTAGACATGGGTGCGACACATAATTTTGTGATGGAGGAACGAGCCAAGGACTTGGGTTATGCTTATATGTCCAGCGATATGTTGATGAAGACCGTCAACGCCCCTCTTTCTACTATCAATGGCTTTGCCCCTCGGGTACAACTTGTTTTAGTAGGATGGAAGGGGTTGACGAACTTCACAGTCGCTCCCATGGACGGGTTCGACATCGTGCTGGGGCTGGACTTTTGGTATGAGATCAACGTGTTTATTTCACCGCGTCTTAACCAACTGCACATCAAAGATCCTGTAGGTTTGTGCGTGGTACCTCTTATTCGGGTACCACAAAACGGGATGCACTTATTCGCGATGCAACTCGTTAGAGGCTTCAAGAAAGGGAAACCGACCTTTCTTGCTGCTTTGACCGGAATAGTTGAGAATTCCATTGAGGCAGTACCTTTGCCTCCTTACATTGAGAGAGTCCTTGATGATAACAAGGAAGTTATGCTAGAAGAGCTCCCTATGCGGCTGCCATCGCGACGGGAAGTGGACCATTAGATCGAGTTAGTTTCTGGGGCGAAGCCACCAGCCATGTCCTCCTATCGCATGGCACCCCAAAAACTAGAGGAATTGAGGAAGCAGCTCAAGGAGTTGTTGGATGCAGGACACATTAGGCCATCTAAGGCTCCTTTCGGGGCTCCCATTCTATTCCAAAAGAAGAAGGAAGGGACGCTCCATTTATGTATCGACTACCGGGCCCTCAATGCGGTCACAATGAAGAACAAGTATTCAATTTTGTTGATAGCGGATTTGTTCGACCGATTGGGGCAGGCCAAAGTGTTCACAAAAATAGACTTGAGGAAGGGATATTACCAAGTCCGTATTGCCGAAGGGGATGAGCTGAAGACTACTTGTGTCACTCGCTACGGAGCTTTTGAGTGGTTGGTCATGCCGTTTGGCTTGACAAATGCACCAACGACATTCTGTACTCTGATGAAAAAACTGTTTCATCCATACTTGGATAAGTTTATTGTTATTTAATTAGACGACATTGTTGTCTATAGTAATAGTATGAACGAGCACGTCGAGCACTTGCACAAGGTGTTCCAAGTTCTAAGAGACAATGACCTATGTGTAAAGCGCGAGAAGTACAGCTTTGCACAACCAATTGTGCAATTCCTCAGGCACACAATCAGCCACAGGGAGATTCAGATGGATAGCGATAAGGTGAAGGCTATCTATGATTGGGAGGCCCCAACAAAGGTACCCGAGCTTTGGTCCTTCTTTGGCCTTGCCAATTACTATCGGTGATTTATTTTTGCCTATTCGGCTATCGTTGCTCCTCTTACAGATGTACTAAAAAAGGGTCGTGAGTGGGAGTGGAGTGATGACTGCAGCAAGGCATTTGAGGAATTGAAGGCTGCCATCACTAAGAAGCCTATTTTAGTTCTACCCGACTTCACCAAACCATTTGAGGTTCAAACAGATACTTTGGACTTCACTATTAGTGGTGTCCTATTGCAAGAGGTTACCCAATAGCCTATGAGAGCAGAAAATTGAACGATGCCGAGAGGCGTTATTCAACACATGAGAAGGAGATGATGGTCGTAGTCCACTGCCTAAGGACATGGCATCACTACTTATTGGGAGCACACTTTATCGTCAAAATAGATAACGTGATGAAAAGTTACTTTCACACTCAGAAGAAGTTGACTGCCAAGCAAGGTCGTTAGCAGGATTTCTTGGCTGAATTTGACTTCTCCTTCGAGTACAAATCGAGGAAGGCTAACATAGTAGCCGACGCGTTAAGTCGTAAGGTTATCTTGGCGCCTATCTTGAGTTCCACATCCAGCAATGTTATGGAAATAATTCGGGAAAACATGCAGCACGACCTGGTTGCTAAACAACTTATGGTCTTAGCCAAGCAAGGCAAGGCCAAGAGATTTTGGGAAGAGAATGGTTTGCTCTATACTATGGGTAGACGCGTGTATGCCCCTAAGTGGGCTAACCTTAGGCGTACATTGATAAAGGAAGGGCATGACATGACATGGGTTGGCCACCCGAGGCAAAAATGCACATTAGCGTTATTAGAGGCTTCTTACTATTGGCCTCACATGCAGGACGATATTGAAGTGTATGTGCGCACTTGTCTTGTTTGTCAACAAGATAAGGTCGAGAATTGAACACTCGGTGGACTGCTCGAATCGCTGCCCATAGCCGAAAAACCATGGGACAGCATCACCATGGATTTCATCACTTGCTTGCCGAACTTCGAGGGGTTCGATACTATCATGGTCGTTGTTGATTGGTTTTCAAAGTATGCAACTTTTACTGCAACGACGGCCAGTTGCAAAGCCAAAGAGGCTGCCCGTTTATTTCTAAGGGACGTTGTCAAGCATTGGGGAATCCCTCGACATATTATTAGCGATCGTGACCCACGATTCAATGGAGCATTTTGGAGAGAATTCTTTGGGTTGCTTGGGCCCAAATTGCACTTCTCCACCAACTTTCATCCCCAAATGGATGGGCAAACGGAGAGGATCAATGCACTCTTGGAGTGCTATTTGCGGGACTATGTTAGTGCCAACCAGAAAGATTGGGCAAAGTTGCTGGACATTGCCCAATTTTCGTATAATCTGCAGAGGAGTGAGGCCACAGGGTGAAGTCCCTTTGAGTTGGCAACCGGGCAGCAGCCCAACACGCCACAATTTTTGCCCATTAATGCAGGTTCAAGGAACCCGGGTGCCTATCATATGGCCAAGGCTTGGGAGGAACAAGTCGATTTGGCGTGGTCATATCTTGATAAGGCATCCCGCAAAATGAAAAAGTTTGTGAATCGAAAGAGGCGCCCTGCCAATTATTGTATCGGGAATAAGGTCATGGATAAACTTAATCCCCGACAGTTTAAGTCACTTCGAAAGGTGCACCAAAATCTGATTCGGCGTTACGAGGGGCCTTTTGAGATCACGACCAAGATTGGCAAGATCTCGTATTGACTGGCCATGCCCCCTCATTTGAAGTTGTATCCTGTTTTCCATGCTAGCCAGTTAAAGCCTTATTTTGAAGACATGGAGGATAGGGACTGGGTCCAGTGCAACCGTGCCTCAATTTTTGACACTCCTCCGGTGTTAGACAAGCAGATTGAGGCCATTATCGATCATCAACTTGTTCGCGGCAAAGGGTGGAACAATTATAGTGCTCAGTTCCTTGTCCATTGGAAAGGAACATCACCGGAGGAGGCGACTTGGGAGAAATACGAGGACCTGTGGCAGTATCAGGATGAAGTGCATAAATTTTTGCAATTGTGCGATGCCGCAGTCGTCACCGAATCGGGTGGGGGAGAGTGTGCCGACCCACAAGCTTCACCATTAATTTTTTGCGGAGTCGAGACCAGGACAGATTCGTATTCATGTTCCAACCATCCAAATTCATGTGCCAATATATTTCCCGCCTTGGAAGTCTACTTGGACAAGCATGGGACATAGCTGAAGCCTTTAGAAGCTTATCTTCTGCAGCAGCAGGCCTAGGGACACAGTCTGCCTTGACAGGGACAGATTGGCTACTGACAGTTGACAGGGACAGATTGACACTTAGCAGCTTGTATAGGGCCTATAGTTGTATTTTATTTTGTTTATTGCTAGCACATTTTCGTGTATAAATAGGGCCCTTGGGGCAGCTTGTAAATCATCAACATCCACACTTAAAAATATACAACCAAGAAAATTGGCACTTGCCTCCCAAACGTCTCTTATCTTTTCTTTCCGAGTTCTTGTTGTTAGCTTTGCCTTGTGAACTGTTTTAGCCCATCACCTTGGTGTGTTTATTGCGTTATGACTGAAACCTTGTAGTGGAGTTTTTAGCTTGTAAGGTTGTCCCACGTGCCTTAGAAAATTAGGCCCTGACATATATGCCCCTCTCTAAAAGCTTAATTTAGCAAATTTACATAAATATTAGGGAAAAGAACACTTATGCTTCCCCCCTCCCTTCTCCTTCAAAAAACAATATTTACAAGTGATTACCCTTTTACTTTCGTATTCACTTTTTTTTTATTTTTGTTTATTGATGTCATGAGAGTATATATATACTCTGATGGTATCAAGAAGGAAGATACATTGCTTCAATAAAATTGCTTGATACCATCTAAGTATACATATACTTAGAAGAAATAGTGCTTCAATGAAATACTCAATAATTACTTCTTGATACCATTAGAGTAATAAAAAACTCTGATGGCATCAAGCAGGAACATGTAGTGCTCCAACGGAAAGACTGTTCAATTACAGCTTGATACCATATCAAAGATGAAGAAGCAGTGATTCGGTGAAAACACTACTCATTTACTCATTGATACCATTAGAGTATATAGATATCATCTCAATTAGAGTTTAATAATCAAAATTGTGACTTTAATAATTTTCCGTTAACTATTTCTTAGAAAAAGAGTTCAATTCTATATGATACTGATAGATATCAACATACTGATGGAGTATCACATAAGATTAAGTTCCGTCCTATATAATAATGATATAATATTAATATATCAATGGAGTATCATACATGATTAATTCATAATAGTAATGGGACATCATGCGTGAAATAAGAAAGAAGAAAGTGGGGTGAGATAAATTGTTTGAGCGGTTGATCCGTTAAGCCTACTACATGGATAAGGCTAGATTCATTTTTGATAATTTTATAATTGAGTCTTTTTGTGTAGTTTTTCCTAAATATTAACTATTTGTTGGTAGTATTTCTTTTTATTTGTTTAGAGAGTATATGTTAATAGAGAATATTGTCTTATTCTGAGTTTAATCTTTGTGTTATTTGGCTAAGCATATTAGACCTTCAATAAAGTTAAATGTGCGAATTGTCTCCTTTACGGGGATGAATGTTAAATACTTAAATGCGTGTTTTTTTGTTCTCCCTTGAGGAATAATATTCCTCTTTTACTTTCAACATTTTAAATAGTCTTTACTTTAGTTGGTAATTTGCTATATCAAAATAGTTAGTCGACTGAAAAAGACAGAAAGGGTTTCAATACAGGTGGAGTGCTAGTACGTATTGGCCAAACGAAATCGATGCAATAATTAGGAGGGGTTTGAGAAAGCTTTATGGATCACATGGCATCATTGGATGTTTCTTTATTGAAAGGAAAAAGAAGCTAGTTAGCCAAAAGGAAGAACCCTACCTATTCCTACTTAGTTGCCTTATCTAAAAAAAAAGAGTAGAGAAATCACTTGAAGCAGAAGCAAAGAACATCCATCTACTTCCATAGTTTATTACTTTCTTTTGTCCCATTTTATTTGACACTTTTTTCTTTTTGGTCTTTAAAATCTTCCTTTTACCCTTAATGAATTGATTATCAGCCACACAAATATCTAAGAATGATTTTAGACCACAAGTTTTAAAAATCTTCCTTTTTTTTCTTAAACATCATGTCAAATCAAAGAGTATCACATAAAATGAGACGGGAAAAGTATTACATTTTATTTTGGTCCATCGTAATTTCAAGAATACCTCCTACATATAGTCCTTTCTTCTCAAATCGTTCTAAAAAGTTACCCTCGTACATTTGATAAATGGGCACACAAGTAACGCAAGAACATACAAAATATTAAGGGGTCGTTTGAAATTGAATACAAATTAGTTATGTTGGAATAAATTATGCTGAGACTTATTTTTATTGTTTGTTTGGTTTGTCATCAAAATTATATTCATGATATAATTTCTAAGAATAAGTTGTTTGTTTACAAAAATAATCTCCATCTTTTTTTTTATATATTTTCTTTGTAAGGTTTAGTTATTCATTCTAAAAAATAAAAATTTCCATTTTATTTACTTAAGTATTTTGTTTATGCATTTCCATGATTGTGCCTGGTATTTTAAAAATTAAACTTTCATCTTATTTAATTTAAAAATAAAACTTCCATCTTATTTAACTTTAAATAAATTTTTCATCTAATTTAACTTGAAAGATAAAATTGACATCTTGTTTAGCTTAAAAATAAAACTTCCATCTTATTTAGCTTAACAATAAAACTTTCGTTTTGAGTTTATTATTTTATTATTAAAATTATTAAAAGAAATTATTTATATTTTAATTGATATATAAAATATGTTTGTGAGTAATAAACTATTTAATTAAAAATATGTAATTTAGTAATGGAGTGAACATTTTATGAGAAATAAAAATATAATTAAACATAAGTGTTAGACATATAAAGTCTAACTTATAATATATTCATAAATAGAAATTGTATTTATATAATATAATTAGAAAAATATATTATCATAAAAAATAATGATTAATTAAGATTGTGAATGTTATTATAAATGTTCTTAAAAATTATGTAAATATACGTGAATGCAAAATGATTCATAAAAGAGAGTTTAAAAAAGATATTGTTGTTATTTTACATACTTTATCTCAAAATAAGTTATCTTGAAATTACTATTCTACTCCAAGAGAGGAATAACTTATCCCAATATCAATTATTAATCCTGAAATAAATTATTTCAACCTTTATAACCAAATAAAAAATTAAAACTAACTCAAAAATTATTTCAAAATTAATTCTTCTTATTCATCACACTAGACGATCTCTAAAGATATATTTAAACGTTGACGTAATAGTATGAGGTGTTACCTTTAGAAAAAAGAAAACAACGTAAAGCAAGGACAGACAAATATTTGCAAGTAGTGTCATGTTATGTAGTAGGTTTAAACGACAATTGAAGCCACTCCATTTAGTTTCATTTTCAAATTATATATGTTATATTCATCTATTTATATTTATGTGGCACTAACTCGAGAGTTAACCAAACTTTTTATATATTTTAAAAATATTTTAAATTATTAATTATTGTGATTTGTAATAATTTTTACGTAATTTTAAAATAATGTATATTACTCTCTTTGTCTCACTTTATGTAATATAGATAGACTTTCAACACTCAAGCAAATATTGTTAATTATTAAGATTTTCAATACTTTTTACGTAGTTTCTAAATTAAATAATTCCTTTACACATTTTATGTGACATTGATATATATATATATATATATATATATATAATATTTTAAGTTGTTAATTATTATAATTTATAGTATTGCTTATGCAATTTTTAAATATATATATAAAAAATAAGACAAACAAATTAATATGAAAAAATTACCAAAAGAATTACAAAAATACCCTCAAGCTACACAAGTAGGCATGTCGACCTATTGTTTGCTTGAGCATCTTAACTTCCTCTTATTACATATAAATACTAGACATAGTTGCCCATGTCAGTACGACCCAAATATCTGTTATTTTTATTGTCTCAATTTATGTGACATAGATAAAATTTAGAGAGTGAATAATATAATTTTTATATATTTTAAATTATTAATTTTGTGATTTATAGTATTTTTTATATAATTTTAAATAATATATTTTATTTTTCTTGTCCCAATTTATGTGACACCAATTTCTTTTTAATTTTTTTTAATTAATGTGATCTATATTATTTTTACTTCATATTCAAACAATATTTGTTATTCATCTATTCCTATTTATGCGGCACTAACTCAATAGTCAATCGAACTTTTTATGTCTATAAATCTTTTAAAATTATTAATTATTGTTATTTATAATATTTTTATGTAATTTTAAAATAATATATATTAATACCTTTGTCCCAATAGCACAAATATGTTTTCAAGAGTCAGTCAAATGTTGTTAATAATTGAAATTACTTTTTACTTAGTTTTCAAATTAAATAATAATATACATGTTACTTATTTTGTCCCATTTTATGTGTCACTAATAGATTAATTTCAAGAATTAATTAAATTTTTTTAATGTATTTTTAAAAATATTTTAAGTTGTTATTGTGCATGTGTTCTGCTCGTGGGGAAAGAGATGCGAGAAAGTGAAATCCTCTCACTATGTTCACTTTCGTATCATAATTTATGATAAGTTTTATGCCATTTTTAAGTATCTGAAAAATTAAAATAAAAGAATCATAAAAAAAATATAGATATATTAGACATGTCGTCATATTGCCGGGTTAGCCAGTTTAACTCTTTCCTTCTTTTATATATATATAAGTAAGAGAATATAAAAACATAATTTTTGACGATTTAAAAATGCAGTCTTTTAGATTTAATGTTTTTTTACTTGAAAGTGAAGATATCTTAATTATGTCATTAGCAGTCTTAAGTAATGGTATTATTACAGATGAAAACTAACTAACAGAAAACGTTGAAACTCCTCACTCTGTCCCCACCCGGTCCGGAAGTGGGGCTCTATAACTCTTACTTAACGCCACGGCGCCGGTGCTCATGCTTCTTTTCTCTTCTCTTCTCAACCTTACGTTTCTCTGTGTCTCTACAAATTCCTCTTTTTGTGTTTAATAATTTCCCTAGCTGAGGTCCACAGAGATTTCAACGAAAAGGGCGCCGATTTTCGCAATAATTTTCTGATGGACCTTGCAGTCGGTACCGCCAACTCCGGTGATGGTATTCCTCAAACAGCGTTATCATCAAGCGTCTATGAAACCCTTCTTCTCATTCAATCCGATGACCTCACTTTGAAAGTTCAGGCAGCTAGGGAAATTCGACGCCTCACCAAGACTTCCAAACGTTACCGCCGTTATTTCTCTAACGCTGTGAAATCGCTAGTTCATATGCTCCATTCTAACTCATTTGAGTCTAAGGAGGCCGCTCTACTTGCCCTCCTCAATCTTGCTGTTAAAGATGAAAGGTACTTCTGAATTCTGATGAAAAGTGATACTAAATACTTCTAAATTTGGATATATCAAATATTTAAGTTATTAATGATATCATGCTTTACAGTGGAGTAGTACTTTAATATAAATTTTATTTCAGATTAATCAAAAAATAATGTCGGAATTGATATATCAGGATGTTGACCGAGTAATTTATTGTTCATTCAAGTGCTAGTGAATACTCAATTCTGTTGCAACTTAGAATTAGTTGGTCTATTGGGGTGATAATTTGTAGTGCTGATTTGGCCGTTCTAATGCTTTCCTGTTTGTCTTTTAGACGTCGAATTGCCCCGTTGTTCCTAGTTTCTAGAAGTTGAATGGATTCAGTGTATTGGAGTGTGAAGATGATGCTTTTCTTCTTTTGTTTTTGATTTTTCATAATCATTCTTCTTATATTTACTGTTTTCTTGTTCCCGCTCTGTCTAATTATTGCAAAAATGGAAGCAAGAAAAGAATTCCTGGTGTCAAGCTATGTTCCAAACTAAGAGAGTTTCAAGAAAATTTGAGCTTATTTCAAGTTTTAGATATCAGTTTATAATATTGTTTGTTTACTTCCTTTAAAATAGTTTCAGTTTCCAGTTGAAAAGATTAGAACTTTAAGCTCTATACTTTTACTTTTAGAAGAAAAGCACTTTTAGAGCTTAGCGTATGGTTGAAGTTGGAAATTTTAGTTATTTTTTGTGTTTATGCTTCTGTTTCAGATTTATTGAACTAGAAAAATTCATTTACTAAAGTTGCATATAAATTAAGCTACTAATAGTATTTTGGATAATCTGGAATAAAATTTCCTGGCAAATTCAACAATTGCAGACTTTTGATTGGGCCATTAGTGATTATAATACTGGTAGTCCCTAAAGTAAACATTAAAGTTGAAGGCATATATACCTGAAATGCTTTTTAGCCGACCCTTACAAAATTCAACTCTTTGTTAAAATATTCTCATGTAGGATGGTTGCTGCTATTTTAATAGCAATAATGCGTTGAAGAATTTGGATATCTTGATGTACAGATTACTCAAAGAACTAGTCCTTTCTATAATCCAGTATGGGGTATATCAGAATTGATCCTAAAGTAAATGTGCTATCATCACATTGATTACTATTTACTTTTTTTGAGAAACCAGTGATTACTCTTTACTTTTTTAAGAAAGCAGCGATTACTCTTTACTATTTAAAGTATATATTCTCTCTTTATTTGTTCATTCATCTAAAGAGCCAAATGATATATCTCTGTGTCTCAAATCTCAATAGATATAGTTCTTCTCAATGGCATGCACCATGTTTGACAATTCGACGACTGCTTCTGCGAATTAAGCTGAACCCACTATTGTTTCTATACTTAGTCTATGATCCTCAATTAAGTAGTAAATTAATAATGGAGAAAGACTTTGGTTATATCCGAAGAATTGAACGTAGACATCAACACCACAACTCGTAGCCCATGACTGTGAAGCCATTTCTCCTTCATACTATAAGGTTTAATTAAGTTCTGTTCTTCCATTGCATATGTCCTTCTAGCTATAAGCCCTAAGTTCAGTTCCTCTGTTGTATTTATCCTTCAAGCTATAAAGTTCTAGTTCAGTTCCTCCATTGCTTGCTTCCCTTGCTTTCTCTCCAATGAATTTTATACACCTTCCACCATCCATTAAATTCTTTGGATCGGATTAGTGTGAGAGAATCAATTTGAATTCCGTAAGCATTTGTCCCATAGTTATAATTTTTTATTTCTAGCTTGGAATAGGATAGTAGATGCATAGTACCTTGTATACTTTCAAGTTCACATTTCAATTGCTCTCCCCAGTAGTTCAGCTACCATCGAGCTAATGCAAAGAGTATAGAATTTGTTTATTTGGATGTATATGTGCGTTAATGCACAAGAAGGGCTTTGACACTTGTCTGCACTTTGTACTGATTTGATCCTTTCTACCAATAATAAATTATCTGGAGTAGTTGTTCTTTCTGAGCCATTAAAGAAAGATTTGAAAGTGATGACTGCCAATTTTTAACAGTATTCCAGAATGATTTAAGTACTAAGTTCTTCAAGGACTAAATGGTCCCTTTCCTTCATATTTCATATAAATAAATCTAAAACCGTAGAGTATATCTTTCCACAGATCGAAGGAGAAAAGACAGTTTGATCGAATATTTAATTTTAGATTCTTTTATCTGATAGAAAAAGAGATAATCTACAATTTTTTCCTTTTTAGAAAATCTAAAATTCAATAAATAAAATAAATAAATAAATAAATAGGAGACTGGAAATGAAAGTCTCTTTCTTGGATCTATCCTTCATCACACTGGTGGAACAAAACAAAAAACCCGGATGCAATATCTGAAATATTTGGTACCTAAAGCCACGATCTAAAGCTAAACAAACTTCTGATTTTGACCATTTTTTCCTTTTCTACCAGAAATAAGATAAGGATCATCAATGCTGGTGCACTGGAACCCATGATATGCTTCTTCAATCAGAGAATTCAACTCTACAGGATCATGCGACGGTCCCATTGCTTACATTATCTGCTTCTTCTGTGACAAAGCCCATCATTGGTGCTTCTTGTGTCATTCCTCGACTTGTGGATGCCCTAAGACAAGGAAGCTCACAAGCCAAGGTTGATGCAGTGAGGGCTCTTTACAGTCTGTCAACTTATCAAGGCAACTTAGGCTTGATCCTTCAAGCAGATTCTGTACATTTCATTATGGGATCTGTTCCTCCGTTGCATATGTCCTTCAAGCTATAAGCCCTAGGTTCAGTTCCTCTGTTGTATTTGTCCTTCAAGCTATAAAATTCTAGTTCAGTTCCTCCATTGCTTGCTTCCGTTGCCTTTTCTCCAATGAATTTTATACACCTTCTACCATCCATTAAATTCTTTGGATCAGATTTGTGTGAGAGAATCAATTTGAGTTCCGAAAGCATTTGTCCCATAGTTATAATTTTCTATTTCTAACTTGGAAAATAATAGTAGATGTGCAGTACTTTGTATGCTTTCAAGCTGACATTGCAATTGCTCTCCCTGGTAGTTCAGCTACTTAAATCTGGGTCCGTCGAGCTAATGGAAAGAGTATAGAATTTGTTTAGTTGAATGTGTATGTGCGTTAATGCACGAGAAAAGCTTTGTCACTTATCTGCACGTTGTACCTAATTTGATCCTTTCTACCAATAGTGAATTATCTGGAGTAGTTGTTCTTTGTGAGTTGTTAAATAAAGATTTGAGAGTGATGACTGCCAATTTTTAACAGTATTCCAGAATGATTAAGTAGTAAAGCTAAACAAACTTCTGATTTTGACTGTTTCTTTCCTCTTCTACCAGAAACAAGATAAGTATCATCAGTGCCGGTGCATTGGAACCCATCATATGCTTTCTTCAATCAGAGAATTCAACTCTACAGGATCATGCGGCTGCCTCATTGCTTACATTATCTGCTTCTTCTGTGACAAAGCCCATCATTAGTGCTTCTGGTGTCATTCCTCGACTAGTGGATGTCCTAAGACAAGGAAGCTCACAAGCTAAGGCGGATGCAGTAGTTGCTCTTTACAATCTGTCAACTTATCAAGGCAACTTAAACTTGATCCTTCAAACAGATCCCATACATTTTATTATTGACTTGCTTAAATCCTGTAAGAAGTCCTCAAAAACTGCTGAGAAATGTATAGCTCTTATAGAATCTTTAGTGTGTCATGAGGAGGGTAGGACTGCAGTAACATCTGAAGAAGGAGGAGTACTTGCAGTAGTAGAAGTGCTTGAAAGTGGATCTCTTCAAAGCCGAGAACATTCTGTTGGTGCTCTCCTAACAATATGTCAGAGTGACCGCTGTAAGTTCCGGGAAACAATTCTGAAAGAAGGTGTAATTCCTGGACTTCTCGCACTGACTGCTCAAGGAACACCTAAGTCTCAAACAAAAGCAAAAACACTTTTGAGGTTGCTCAGAGACACTCCTTATCCTAATTCTGAACTTGAACCTGACACATTGGAGAACATTGTTTCCAATATTATTTGTCAGATAGATGGAGAGGAACAACTAGGAAAAATGAAGGAGATGCTTGCTGAAATGGTACAAGTTAGTATGGAGCAAAGTTTGAGACATTTACAGCAAAGGGCACTGATATGCACTCCAGCTGATTTGTCCATTTCAAGGTTAAAAGAGAGTTAGAAAAGCCAATTCAGTTGTTTCCTTGCTGCCAGTTTTATTCGATCACAGGATCCATGATGCTGCAAAAGTGACTAGAATATGTTTTCAATTAGCCAGGGTGCATATTGTGGTTGCTTCTCTACTTTAATCCGTGTTGCACTTATACTGAGTAATGTCCGAGTCTCATGACTTGATTCGTTTTCTTCCACTGAGCGCTCAGGGATAGAAAGTGGGTTGTCAGCAAATGTGATGAAATGTCGTGGTTCAAAGGAGAAAAGACTTGGGGTGGATAACCGGGTCCTAAAGAATGCCAGTCCGGGTCCTTGTGAATAGGCGCCAGGTGACTGTTTACTGTTAAATAATTTTTAAAGACTTATCAAGGGTCTTAGAAATACAGTTTTCGAGTTTGATCTTTGTAACATAGATTGTGTCTGGTTATACAAGTGTTAAAAGTTTCAGTTCTCCACTCTAATGGTATGTATGTCACATACAGAGAATATTTGCAAGGAATAGATGGAATTTTTAAAAGGACCATACTGTATTTTATAAAACCAAAAGATGAGTATAAATATATATATTCAAAGAAAATTGGAGGGTTGAATCAAAGTTTGAAACAGTGTGGACCCTTGAGATCCTAATAAACAGCAGATGGAACAAATTCTCCAATTATTCATCATCCTCACCTAAGAAAAAATAGCAATTGTGAATTCCCTTTATACTTTTATGTCTCTGGTCTATGATATATCCACAACGGTTGATGGTAATTGAGAAGAAGAAATCAGCATAACATGGAAGCAGCCAATATCTTTGGGTCCCAATCTCATACGGTTCGTTCGAATGTTGCGCTTGCACAAAAGGTAAAATAGTCACACCTCACAATGAATTCAAAATTTAAGATCCTTATGACGGCACATGTGCAGTTGTTTGCAGAGGCAATTGGGGCGTACGTGATAATATTTGCGTGGTGTGGATCAGTGGCAATGTACAAGCTGCAAGATGATGAGAGCATAACGTTTGGCGGAATAAACATGACATGGGCAGCTGTTGTCATGGTCATGGTTTACTCCATGGCACATGGAGCTCATTTTAACCCTGCTGTAACTCTCATTTTCACCATATTTCGTCACTTCCCTTGGAAATTAGTACGTACTTTTCCATTTACCTTCACAAATCACACAAATAAAATCATAATCCTTAGTAGAATTTGTATCAAGTAACTAATTAACATCACATGGATGTGATGCAGGCACCAGTGTACATAATAGCTCAACTAATTGGCTCAATTCTGGCAGGCGTTACCTTAGCACTATTGTTGGATGTCAACCTCATAGATTATTTTAAGCATTTTCCTAAATTGGATTGACAAATAACCCCAATTTAATATTTGGGTTGAAATAGGTAAGTGTTCTAATGGTAGTGGAGTATAGATTACCACACAACATTTAACCATCTTAACAATAACATATTATTTTCTTTCTTTCAATTTATGTGATATTTTCTTTTGCTTTCTAATAATTAATTTGACAAATTTTTAAAGTTAAATTAAATTAAATCAACTTAATTTACGAAAAAAACTATAAATTACAAATTTTCTCGTGTCAATATAATAAAAAAATACATATTAAAATATTAATCAAAATTTATATAATTTAGATCATGAGAAGCGAAAAATGTCAAGTAAATAAATAGATGTAGTAGAGGAAGTCGCCCAAAATGACAACTCACTGAATTATTTAGCGATTAAAGCATTTATCAATGATTTGATTACGTTAAAACGTTTGATTTCTCGTTAATAACAGACAAATTTTATAATTGTATCCTTAGTTCTTTCATAATTAACGTTAATTACAACATAAGAAATACATTGTAATAACATTGATAAATAGTGAAGTTGCAATATAACAATTGTTTTCCAATGTAGGTATATATATCTTTACCAAATTAAGCTACAATAAAATAGTTTTTTTCTTTTTATCATTTAGTAAATCATTTTTCAAACCATTTCGCAGACAACTATTCCCTCCATCTTTTTTTAATTATGAAAGTTTTCATTTTAAGAGTTAAACTATATAAATTTTGACTAACATTTTAAGAAGTATTTTTTCATCATATTGATATGAAAAAAGCGACAATCAATAATACTTTTCTTATAGTTTATGAATATCTAAATTTTTATTTTAAAATATCAAACTAATTTAATTTGATTTAACTTTAAAAATTAATCAAATTGACTTTCAAAAAGCGCAACATAACAACTAAAAAGAAATGGAGGGAGTAATATATAGTAGCAACCATTCAATTGAGATTAACTACCACTAATAAGAAAATTTTTAACAAAATAAATATTTAATTTTTTATTTAATAAATATTTAACAAAATAAGTATTAACCATACATACATATATATATATACACAATGCCCGTGCTTATTAAATATGTTTGATTATTTTTACACTTTTAAATTTGAATTCAAAATATGATATTTCATTCATTTTAATTTGTTTGTCCTTGGTATGGGGTGGGGGTGGGGGTGGGTGGGGGTGGAGGCAGCTCAAGCAGGCAGGACGATGAAGAGTTGTCTGCTTTGGAAAACTGTGATTGGTCAGGAGCAGACAACTCAAGCACGAAGGACAACGAAGAGTTGTCTGCTTTGGAAGGTTATGGTTGGTCAGACTCACACTTATTGATTATTTTTACATTCTTATTCTTATAACTAAATTTGAATTTAAAATATGATATCTCATTTTACAGGACTTAAAATAATTGATTGGGGCGAGATAATAAAATCACAGTTGAAACAGTTGGAAAAATATCTCATTAGAGGTAATATTGTAAAATTACAGTCGTCGAAACAGTTAAAGAAATATAATTAAGCAACCGAAGCAGACAACTCAAGCAGGCAGGACGACAGAGAGTTGCCTACTTTGGAAGGTTGTGGTTGGTCAGGAGCAGGAGCAGGAGCAGGCAGGAAGACGAAGAGTTGCCTGCTTTGGAAGATTGTGGTTCGTCAAGAGCAGGAGCAGGGAACTTAAGCACAAAGGACGGTGAAGAGTTGTGTTGCTTTGGAAGGTGTGGTTGGTCAGACTCACACTTATTGATTATTTTTACATTCTTATTCGAATAACTAAATTTGAATTTAAAATATGATATCTCATTTTACATGACTTAAAATAATTGATCGGGGCGAGATAGTAAAATCACAATCGAAACAGTTACAAAAATGAGATAGTAAAATCACAGTTGAAATAGTTGGAAAAATATTTTATCAGGGGAAATATTGTAAAATTATAGTCGAATTAGTTGAAGAAATATAATTAAACAGCTGAAGTAGGCAGGGCGATGGAAAGCTACCTGCTTTGAAAGGTTGTGATTGGTCAGGAGCAGAAGCAGGCAGAACAACGAAAAGTAGGATCCACACTTATATATATACTAGTAAAGCCTACCCGGGCGATGCCCGGGCTCATTAAATATGTTTGATTATTTTTACACTTTTATTCGTATAATTAAATTTGAATTTAAAATATGATATTTCATTGATTTTAATTTGTTTATTCTTGGTATGGGGTGGGGGTGGAGGCAGCTCAGGCAGGCAGAACGACGAAGAGTTGTCTGCTTTAGAAGACTGTGGTTGGTCAGGAGCAGGAGCAGACAGCTCAAGCACGAAGGACGGCGAAGTGTTGCTTACTTTGGAAGGTTGTGGTTGGTCAAACTCACACTTATTGATTATTTTTACATTCGTATTCGAATAACTAAATTTGAATTTAAAATATGATATATCATTTTACATGACTTAAAATAATTGATCGGGGTGAGATAGTAAAATCACAATCGAAACAGTTACAATAATGAGATAGTAAAATCACAATTGAAACAGTTGGAAAAATATTTCATTAGGGGTAATATTGTACAATTATAGTAGAATCAATTAAAGAAATATAATTAGGCAGCTGAAGCAGGCATCTCAAGCAGGCAGCACGATGAAGAACTGCCTGCTTTAGAAGATTGTGATTGGTCAGGAGCGAAAAAGTAGGACTCACATATTTTTAAAATTTGAATTAAAAATATGATATCTTATTTTACATGACTTATAATAATTGATCAAGGAGAGATAGTAAAATCACAATCGAAACAGTTGCAATAATGAGATAGTAAAATCACAGTTGAAATAGTTGAAAAAA
>JBCEWC010000699.1:0-51082 GCA_038996855.1 Solanum aculeatissimum | reverse complement strand
GAGCGAGAGAGGGAAGAGAGTGGAGAGAGGCAAATTATATATGTATATTTATCGAATTGACTATGTATATCTATCAAAATAATTGTATATATGCAGCTGGTATACATATGTAAATATATATTTGGCAAGAAATTGCACAGAGAAAGGAGAGAGGCGAGAGAGAGGAAGAGAGGGGGAGAGAAAATAGCAACAAAACTATAACTATAACTATAATAAATTGTAATTTTTTTCAAACTATAGTTGTATAATGTAAATACATATCATATATTTGCCTAGTTACGTTATTTTTCCAAAAATAATTCATCACATCCACCATCTTCGTCTTTCATTTGTCTTTCCAATCACCTATTTCGCAACCCCAATTGTCACTATTGAACAAAATCAAAGTCTTGTGTGAATAAGAAGAATGCGGATTGTTGGAGCTGTCATAAGATTGACACTTTTTGACACAAGCTAAATGTTTAATGTAATGATTAAGTCGTCGTAAAAATTATTTGGGGTCATGCGTTCTATCCTTGGTAGCAACATATATATTTTTATTTATTTGATATCTCTAATTAAAAAACCTGACTCCACCACTGATTAGGTCCATTAATTAACAAAAAAAAATGTAAGTGTTAAAACTTCAAGTACAAATGGTTGAAGTTTGGTAATTTTTTGCTTGACTTTAATTATTTGAAAAGATTAGATACATGTTCAAATATGAGCGACAAAGCTAGACCATAAAAACATGTCTCACTCGTTTATTAGCTCAGTCCATTTTAATTATATTCATTGCGGTCCATCTAAAAAATGAGTTGATATTTAGTTCAAATTGATCAACGAAATATTTTATCAAATTATTTTTTTTTAAAATTATTTATTTAATATGTTATATATAATCAATTAATCATAATAAAGAAAAAAAATAATTTTATTAGTCATGACGATAAATTTCAAATAACGAAAACCTAAAAGAAAGAAAAGAAGTATGAAAAAATTGATTTTTTTTAAAAGTTATATTATGTTATCAAGAGTATAATTGAAAATAATTATCATTTAATATCTTTAATTTTTAAAGTATTAGTAATTATTTTGAATAATGAATATCATTCATTTAATAATTTCATACATGTGCAACTAATGACAATAATAGGTTATATTGTTATTGAATCCATTATGACAAAACAAATATATAAAATGTTACAACTATGATAAATAGAAATATTGTAAAATTATTTTCTAATGTGTAAATTTCGAAAATAACTTTTCTATGGACAATAAAGTTAGATACACGTTACTCGTTTCAAATTTTATTTGTAGAATTACACTAAGTTAATTTGTTGTTGTTTTAAGCTTATAAATTATTGTTGTTACGAAAAAATCACTCAATTTTACTTAGATATCATAGAAAGTCATTGACCAATTTTTTTTGTAACTAAAAATTACTCGACTTGATCTAAGTATCGCAAGTAATATTTTCTTTATGTACTCCTAATAACTTTGATAATAAGGAAAATATTATCTCGAAAAAACAACTTGATTTCTTACTTATTTTCTAGTGTTGGTTAAGTGAGGAAGAAATTATTTGATGAACTTTTTAACAACTAGTGCAGGACTAAAAGGACATATCTTTATGTACATTTGTTACAAGTCAATGAAATCCCCTTGATCCTCTGGACTGATAGAGTTCCAGCCTGCTATTTGCTTCCTGTAACAATCTCTCGACCTTTTCGTGTTGGCTCAAGTATGCATGTTTTGAGGCCCACTCGAGCACTGTCAGTACCTCGGCTTGAGCAAGCACTTCGCTATCAGGAACGTGCAACGCGATGTAGCAAAGCAGAAGCAATGCAGGACTCTGAACATTTTGTTCACCAAAGTAAACAAGTTGAATCAAATGTTTTGCCCCTCCAGCGTTTATGATAGCCTTGGAGTGATCCTTGTGAAGGTAGTTATCCGAACAAGCGAATTTTGTAAGGGCTAGAGCAGCTTCTTTGGAGATTCCTGGTTCATGCTCGTCAAGCAGCTTGACTAATGGACTAATGATCCTTGTCTCTGTTGCTCGAAAAGTCCTAGCTAAGTTTCCGATAGCATTGATACATGGAATAAGCAATTCAGAATCTCCTTTTTCGATAATTATCAGCAATTGATCGACCACAGCTTTGCAGGCTGTTGTATTAGGCTTGAACGCTGACCGTCTCAGATCAGCATCTTGTTCTGCCACTGCTGTGATTTCCATTATTGCCATAGAAGAATTGTACTTAACATCATCTGTTCCTTTCTCCAAGAGTACCGCGAAGCAAAGCAGTGCTCGTGATTCAGTAATGCTGTGACAAATTGAGGAATTTCCCTTGGCAAGCTTCCATAAAGCTCGTGCAGCCATCGCCTTCATATAAGCCTTGGTAGCAGGGTCCTCATTTTCCCTCCCTTTATTACTCGTTCCGGTTGAACACACACTGTTCTGATGCTGATGCTGATGCTGATGCTGCAGATGATTGACATGATTCTGCTTCACGTTGTTATTCCGGTTAATCTTGCTCAACTGATTCAACGTCTGGTTCACGCCATTGACAACGTTCTCCTGAGGGGTCTTCGTCAGACCCTTCATTGACATAGTGGTGGTAATCACATTGTGGATCTGATTAGACTTATTATTCCCCAATGGATGTGGAACACGAATCTTCCCATCATCCTCGTTTGCCTTGTTCACATTACTATTGTTATTACTAGCCAAAACAACAGCGTGGATCGACGTGGCTTTGCTGACAATAGCATACTTACTATGCTCTTGAACTGTCTCAAACGCGAGATGACTGACCAGTAACCGTACTATATTATGCTGTTGGAAAAGATCTTGACATTTCGGGTAATGTGCAGCGAGCTCAGCTACTGCCCATGCTACTACTGACTGAACTTTCATCGGTCCTTCTTTGAGGATTTTCGCGAACACTGAGCACACCCCCGCATGTACCATGTGTTCGATACTCTCAGGGTCACGTCCAAGAAGTCCAATCGCCTTAGCAGCATTCTCCTGACCTTCCAATTTCCCTTCCTTCAACAACTTCAACAACGGTCCGACTCCACCTATTCAGACATAATATAATTAATTGATCAAAAGTGTGTAAGTCCAACTTGTGCAATTTGCTCATCTAGCATCGAGAAACTGAGCAATACAACAAATTATAATTAAGTATCATGCATTTTATGTGAGAATTTCAACGAACCTTCTTCGATGATCAACTTCCCATACCGATCATTATCCTGAGCTAACGAAACCAACGAAGCAGCTGCATCCGATCTCTCATCCAATGAGCCAGTATACAAAATCGCGATCTGTTCCCAAATCAAACACAATATAGGTTCATTAGCAGCAATCGGCGGCAATCCCAAATACTCATCACCTCGTTCATTCGCCGATACACGGAGAAGCCACGATACATCCCCGATCGAATTTTCCAGTAGGGAAGTCATTTTCCTAAATGCAGCAGCAGGGATGATGGTGAAGACCCGTTTTACGAGCCCGTTGGCCCGACATTTAGAGACGATTGATAGTGCTTTTTCGAGTACTTGCTCGATATCTTCGATGATTCGTTTCGTAGGGCGTTGGTAGAGATCGTTGCTAGCTCGCGCTGCTTGACGGAGCAGCGCCGCTAGTTTCTCCGTTTTGGATTTGATATCTGCGCAGTCTTGTTTGAATGAATTTGCTTCGTCTGCTAGTTTTGTTACTTGGTCTGCTAACTGGATTGGCTTTGCCAACTTCTGCTTCACTATGTCCGCCATTAAATACCACACAAAATGGAGAAATTTGACAAATTGAGACCAGAGACTTGGTGATGAATTCAACGAGTCCAGATCAAAGAAATACGAAAACTGAAGTATGCATTCAGTTCGTTTTGAAGATTTGGAAGCTAAAAAGATGAAGAAGTTTCAATGGCGGATTTGTTTTACATTTAAGAAGTTAGATATTGGAGAGTGGAGAAGATTTGGTAATGGAGTTGGAGTGAGCTGCCATTGGAGAGATTTGTCAGTTTAATAGCAGATTTACTTGTCGGATTTGAGCTCTCGAGAATGAAAATAATTTTATAATTTTTCATTCAATTTCACACTTAATTTCAAATTTATCATTATATTTTTCAAGTTATCATATTTATTATATTCAAAGAGAGATTTGGTAAAATTATTTCTATTTTTTATTATTTTTGTATCAAGTTAATAATAGACAAGTATTATTGGACGGAGATTCGGAGGAAGTATTTAAATCTAACTGAGATTTATTGCTGATTTATTTTTTGTATGTGCATAATAGTTTGATTGGTTTAATACTAAAAAGTTGCTACTTATTTAATGGTTGTCAGTGACTCAGTTGTCAACTTAACTAAGTTTTGCTTGATTAATACTCCATTCATTTTTAAAAAAAAGTTATTATGTAAATATATTATTTAATATAAAAATATTAATTATAATAATTTTTTATATTAATATGATGAAATACAATAACAACAATAGCATACTCAATGGAATCTTACTAATGGGGTCTAGGGATGGTAAAATTTACGCAAATCTTACGACTATCTCATATTTAATTATCTTCTTCTAATACTTTTTTGATCTACCTCTACTTCTTCGTGTAACCCTTAAATCCAACCTTTCACACCTCCTAACAGGAGCATCGATACTTCTTCTCTGCACATGTCCAAATCATCACAGTCTCGTATTCCTCATTTTGTCAACCACAGGGACCACCTCTAGCTTCTCTCGGATGATCTCATTCCTAATCTTGGTATGTCCACATAGTCACTTCAACATCCTCATCTGTGCGGCCTGCATCTCCACCCCATAAAGCAGAGACGATCTTACTACTATTCTATAAAACTTGTCTTTTAAATTTAGATGATATAATTTTTATCACACAATACTCTAGAGGTAAACCTCCATTCATATTTTAAAATATTAATCAAAATAAATTTATAAATTTAAATTTAATGAAACGTTAATATGAATTTCAAACCAGAATCATAATAAGAAAAAAGAATCAGATTGCATGGCATGTTGTAGCTGTTATGATGAGAAATCCAGGTCAAGTGACAATGTAGGACCATGATATGTTTCCCTTTATGAATTAACTTCTCACATGCCAGATTCTGCGGCGCACTGCCAGCTTTTTTCGATACTCCGTCATAATTTATACGAGTTGATTTAACTTAATATAAAATTTAAAATTTATGAAATAAATGATAAATATTCATGTTAATAAAAAATTAGATATTATTTTATTAAGAATAAAATAAATATTGGTGTGTCAATTTTATTTTCGGATTCTCAACTCGAATTTTTGATCTAATTATAAGTGATAGTATCTCAATTATTCCATCGTAACGAGTATTGGTCACGGGTTAGTTCGTTACACAATATTATTATTTTGATGGGCTCCATGGTTGTACTGTTAATTATACAATACCTAACGTACAATATACCTAAAATAACTTTAATTTGGTATCAAAATTTAATTATATGGTTTAATAATTAATAAAGTGTTCTTATATTAGAAAATATTTTCTCTAACTATTAAAGAGTCAAGTAAAAGGGACCCCACACATCATCATCGATGTCGCTCGCTCAGCTACGAATTCGACAAATGATGTGATTGATTGATAAATTTTTCTCTAGCTCTTAAAGAGTCAAGTAGTCGCGTCGTCATTGTCGCTCACTCATGCCTGTTCTGAACATGTGAATTCACACTCGATATTGGCTATAAATAGAGAGACTTTCTACATTTTTCATATATTGATTTCCTTCTCTTCTGCATACATTTTCTTACACATAAAATTGAGTATGTATCCGTTGCTAATTTTTGCATTCGTTGAAGTTACAAGAGTTTGATGTATCGCTATTTTATAATAGTTTATCTGTTTTATTCTGGTAGGAAATAATCCACGACCTCGGATACAACGAGGGGATTAAATTTCTTAAGAATACACGATAAATTCTGTGGACTCGATTTTTTTTATTTTTATATTTTTTTCTGCTTCTGCACTATTATTGAATTATTTAACAGTTTTGTGGATAGAATTACCGTGTAACTATTATTTAGAGAGAAATCATAAATTATCTTACGAAATTAATTAAAGTGCGTGTAAATTATTTCAAACACTACAACATAAATATATAATTCAATTTTTATTGTACAATTTCTTTTTTACCTCTAATGAAATGACGTATAGCCAAATAAATATTTAAAATTTATTTTAGATCACAAAATTTTTAATTTTTTTTAAAAAAAATATGTCAAATCAAACAATATTACATATATTAAGACGATTTTTATTTATTTATTTATTATTATCTCTTGTCCTTGTAACTGAAAAACCCCACTTGCATGTTTCAATTATTAGTTCCATGTCTGTCGATTGCACAACAGTATGTAACAAATATAATATTTTAATTTACGTAAAATATTTTAATTTTTTGAGTTTTATATTTAAATTATTAAATATATATAAAAAAGATATTTAAATTATTACTGAATCATATTTATCGAGATACACCTGAACTATAAGTAGTTTGAGTTTCATACCTAAAAATTGATATCATGATTATCGATGTAGTGGCGGAGCCACTCATTGGCCAAGGGCTCATCTGAACCCTGTTCGATGGAAATCTATACTATTTATATATAATAAAAATTATTTTTTATTTATATATAGTAGATGTCAAACCCCCTTCGACTAGTTTGTGTGCTTATTTTTTTAGATTTTAAACTCCCTTAATTGAAATCTTGATTCCGCCGGGATAAAAACTTGAAAATTCAACCTGCCCACCCCCTAATGACACGTGTCCATGCCCCACGTAGCTTTTCCTTTCAAGTTTCAATTATAAGATTTGATGGATGGGACCCTTTTAATATCATAATAATGATATATTTAATGGACTATTTTTTTAAAATATAATAAAAAAAGTGGTACAAAATTATTGTAACCACAAAATCATTGGATGTTTAATTACGTTACACCAATTAATATTTGAGAAATAATTATATTTCGTAACTAAGTTATAGCATAATTGATTAAAATATGCGAATTTTTTTACTTTTTATGGAGGATTAGATCTAGTAATTAGGGGTGTGTGGCTGACTGATGTTGCCCATCACCATTTTAGCTATTGTAATTCTTTTCCTGATAGCGGGTCACACTTCTTCTTTCTCTGAACTGGTTCCTAGAGTCAGTCAATCAAGATTCGCCAGAGAGAGGGAAGAGCCTTGACTTTAGGTTAAGTCGGTCTTATCATTCACGCCCCTCCTTATATCTAAAGATAGGGTGTCCTAACCATCCAACCGCTATTCCATCCCTGTTATTCATTGAACCTGCAACATTTGTATACATTTATATAATTCGTTGTTGTACAGTTCACAGTTTTTGTATAGCGTTTGTATATTTCACTATACATTTCGTACATAACGTTTGTATAATTCGCTGTATAATTCACAACGTTTGCATATTTCGTAATACAATTTGATTTGCGTACAACTTTTGTATAATCGGGCACAACATTTATATAAAATCGCGCGAATCAAACTGTAATAATTATAAACAGCTAGATGTTTGGCGCGAGCCGTAATTAATTCAAACTATAGTTATGTTAATTAACTAACTAGTATATAGTTACTTATCCGCGTAATTTTTTCTTAATATTTTAAGTTTTCTGGTGATCCCTTATCGAATTTATTTTAATTCCACTAGCTCACATTAAAATTTAATTATATTATAAATTAATCCAAAATTATAATTCACAAAGAATTAATGATGGAGTAGTGCCAAACACGTTTAAGCAATTAGGTTTAATTATTCTTTGATCAAGTGAATTAGTCAACTAAATAAAAGCTACATGTGTCGATAATTTAAAGGTTTGTTTGGTTTGAAGACAAGTTATAATGAAATTAGTTATGTCGAAATTATTATGTCAAGATTAATTTTGTATTTTATATAAACAGTAACAGAGTCAAAATTTTCACTAAGAGGGTTTAAATATGAAGAAGTAAACATACAAAGAATTCATTTGGGGTTCAACGTCTACTATATATACATAAGAACTAATTTTAACCATACATAAAGAGAGTTCTGATGAATTCCCTTGATACTACCTGGCCCCACCCTTGAAACCCGTGCGATGAATTCAACAAAAAAAATGCAAATTTCCAAATTTAAAATCCTCATTTAGAAGATCATCTATACAATCAACTCGACAACCCTTACTCGTCACATTTTCAGAAAAGCCAAATCATTCTCCTGGGGATCGGAGTTCTCTTCTTGACTACATCCTCCTCGATAGCTTTCTTATCCAAACAGTTATCCTGAATAATTTCTTCACAATCAACTGAACAACCCTTGTTTGTTACATTTTCGAAAAAATATATATTATAATATGGTCCCCTTGTAGATGAATAAATAAAGGTAGACCTTGGCGTATTTAGCTAAACAACAAAGAAGGAAGGAGATTGGTAAAGAAAAAGGAATAAACAAGTTTGCTTAAAAATAATTTTTTTCATGTCCATTAGTGGTTATTGAAATGCTTGAAAAAATATATAAAATTTGAATTTAAATTTTATATTTTTTAAATTTTATTTATCTAAATTTTGATCGACAATATTATTTTATTTTTAAAAAAAGAATAGTATTTGGTCGAATTCGATAAAGTTAAAAAGCACCAATAATTTAGTGGTAGAAATTAGAAAAGTATCTACTCCACAAAAGACGGGGGGCCTCAAATTTTTTTTATGGTACATTTTATAATTATGTAATTTGAAAAATCGACCAGATTCAGATAGTATGTTTCAAAACTAATAATAATTTTTTAAAAGACATTGACCAAGTGTGATTGATAAAATCGAACAACATTAATAAGTTTTTGATACAAACCAAAATAATTGAAAAAATTGAAGAACGTTGATAAGTTTCACATGACATGCTTAATTAAGAAAATATGGGGCTATCAAATTCTAATAATTTAGGTTTATTCTTGAAATGTTGAGACATGACAAGATAGCAACAACAAAATTTTCCTAAAATTTATTTCTAATATATTATTTTTGTCGTTCCAATTTAATTATTTGATTTTTAATTTATATTAAGCTTAAAAATTAAAGAATATTTTAAAATTTGTGATCTTAGACTAAAAATATGTAGAATGTATTAAAATGTCTTTTGATTTTATGTTATTAATTAAACATATTATGTGAAAAATTAGAAATAAAGAATCGTAAAAAAAAACCATTCTTTTTTAAAACATACTAAAAAAATAAGACAGATAAATTAAAACGGTCGAAATAGTATTTCTTTTTTGGGCACATGGGATGAAAACAACATATAGTTCTATGTTGATCATCTCTTTCATCATTTTTAATTAAAGATTTTATGTTCAAATCTGAAATGATTTCTTTTTGTATTGAACGTTTTCTCTTTTTTAGGTTTTAGACGACACAAATATGAATTACTTGGAGCTTAGAAACTAATTAGCTTGTTACTTATGATTCTACGTGAGCGCATAATAATTTTATTCAGTCTCTACGTCGTATTAAGAAATACATTAAATATCTATGTATATTTGACTAAGATCTTTCATTTTGTTGCCGTTTGTTTTCTTCTTTCTAATCAATTTTGGTAATACTTCATTGTATTAGGATCTGTTGAAAATAATTTTTTTATCTAATAAAATATGAAGTAAGGTTAACGTACATTTTATCTTTTTCAAACTTCATTCGGGGGATTAGACTATGTTATTATCGTTATTATTGTATATATTTGACTAAGAACTCAATAAGTTATATATTATTTTAAATTTTAAATCCCGAGTTCATCTCCGTTGAAAGCTCATAAATATCATACATTAAATGAGAAATCAAAAAATAAATTCATGACTTGTGACTAGAATATATACATGTGCTTATCATTCTTTGATCAATCGAGAATTGTATATTATTTTAAGTCGCTGTAGAAATCTATAAATTATAAATTCTCATTTTTTAAATTGAAAGTCACAAAGTAAATATTAGATTTAGAATGACAAATCGAAAAAAGAAATCATGTATTTTGACTAGAATATATTACTTACATGTGTTTATCATTCTTTGATCAAATGAGAGTTGTATATTACTTTAAGGTCGTCGTAGGAACCTATAAATTATTAACTTTTAGTCCATTTTTACAAAAAAATTTAAAGTAAATATTGAACATCGAATAAAAAATAAATAAAAAAGTCTTGTGACTAGAATATTTACATGTGCTTATCATTCAATAAATTGGAAGTTTTAATTGGTACAATTTTGACCTCATCCTACTATACTGATGTTTCCAAGAAGCACCATAGCAATGACAAATTAAACTTAAATATACACAAAATCTTTTAGAGGTTATCCATATTTCCATATTTTTAATCTGATGTTCGATATTTGTATAAATGAAGTTTAATTAAATTCAAATTACTCATCCCAAGAAGTTCATATCAGGTGTAAAATGTTCTTTAATAAAAACGATTTCACATTCAGAATTCAAATATAAGATCTTTGACTAAGGATGAAGAAATACTTACCGCTAGTCCTAACCTGAAGCCGTTATCGATGCCCAGGGTTACGAAATTGCTCTGTTTAATTCTATTTATCTTGAATTCTCATTTTTCGAATTCAATTCAAGATTCGTAGATAGTATTCAATAGTTGGCCAAAAAATAAAATAATTAAGCCAAAAATGATAAACTAATTAATTGGAATTAGTGTTAAAATAAATAATCATGAAAGAATCATAACCTAGGGTAAAAAGAAATTGGGTTGGTTCAAATTTGAATGGGTCATAATATGTCAAAACGATAAATGAATCTAGACCCGACATATCCAACTCAAATTTGTTTGGGCTAAAACGGATTGGATAATAGATTATAAAATGGGTCAAGACCCAATTCAATCAAATTTTACTAAGTTTTGATTGTCTTATTCATTTTTTGACAATATTTAGTACATAATAAAATTATTTTTCTTTATTATGGCTACATATAACATATCGAATAAAAAAATAATTTTTTTAAAATATTTTGACAAGATTTTTTCAGAGTCAATTTGGGTTACATATCAATTCAGTTTTCAATGGATTGAAATAGATCAAGCTGAAATGAGTTGAACTAATAAATAATACTTCATAAGAAGATATAAGCATTAAAATGTAAGATAAATAATGACTAAATATATACATTTAGATCATTTTTTTTAATTCAAGTTTATTTTTTTGAGAAAGAATATTTTGATTAATTAAACATGAAAAATAAAAAAATATTTTCTAGAAAAAAGTGAAATTGGCAAATACTTTCTTGTTGGGCCTATATGTTGAGATCTTTCACTTAATTTAAAAAAATGATCTAAATATAAAAATTCATAAATTTTAAATCTCGATTCTATCTCTGATCATTGTGAACCCTCAAGTGAAGCTCGATTGGTGGTGGAACTTCCACTAGATCGTCAAACTTAAAAAGTGACAAGTGTATTTCTCAAACATCTGTTATTATCGCTACAAAATCTCTTAATTGGTCTACAAAGTGGTATTTGGTTAAACTTATAAACTGATCAGACTATAAGTACTTCTTGATTGCTCAGATGATCACTTAACTAATTGTCAATGACAGGAACTGAATTGATTCCTCAGATGATCACTTAAATAGTTGTCATTATTTCATAAAGTTATTTTTTATTGAATGAAGCGAGAATCAAGAAAGCAGATGATTTTATAAGACAATTAACGCTTATAAGACTTTATTAAAATCATTTGTTGATCATCTCTCACTAATTACCATATTTGCATATCCTCTGTATAATGATTATATCATAATCATTGAACTAATAATTTAAAACCTACCAACAAGATATATTATTTAATTAAAAAGGAAAAAAGGTAATTCATTCACATGGAATCTCTTTTAATAGTTTTCATTTTTGGTACTATAGAGAATTTTACTCTAGTTCTAAATTTATCGAAAATAAACTTTTTATCCTAACAACATAAAGTAGCATATATATTATTTTTTAAATTTTATTTATAAATTATATTGAATATATTATTATTTTATAGCGTAAAGAATCTGAGTACTCATAAACAGTTGGAATGAAAGACACTTTCTATGTCAGAGCAAAATTGTCACTCAACTTTCAATAAAGTGATAACATAGAATTTTTTGGAAATATTGTATAAGACATAGGGACATTCTAACATTTATTTGAGTGGTCCAGAGAGGGCTTGTATACTCCCTCCGTTAAAAAAAATGATCTAGTTTAACTTGACACGAAGTTTAAGAAAATAAAGAAGATTTTTTGATTTTATAATTGTAAATTAAAGTTATTTTAAATGTACCAAAATGTCATTTAATCTTGTGGCCTTAAATATGTCACGTGGAAAGTTGAGATTAAAATGTTGTCATCAAAAGAAAGAGACCATTCTTTTTGAAACAGACTAAAATAAAAAGTAGATTATTCTTTTTGAAATAGAGGGAGTACTTAATTATAACACAAAATAATGAAGTTTCATTTTTTCGAGCATATGTTATTTGTTGTAATCTACTGATCTGATTAATTTAAATTCGTGTCTTATAAGATTAGGAAGGAGGATATGTTCGTTATCAAGAGATTTTCAAATTTCTTGGACTAGAATTCAAGATTTCTGGTTAATGATATCGAATTCCAACACTTCAGGACTTGCTTTCATAGTGTTTACTAAACTTTCTATTGTGGAATTATGATTCAACCTCAAATTGCACTATACATCGTCTTTAATCAAAGTAAGTCGATCGTATCAAAGCACAATAATTTGTTAAAAATATTTAAAAATTTATGTATAATTATTTTTCATTTTAATTTATATTTACTATATAATTTTATTAATGAATTACTTAATCACCCTTCGATGTATATAGCTCGACAAACTATCATGCCTATGATGGTATCAATAATGGAGTGAATATATAGGAAATATACATAAATCATACCAAAAATAGAAGAAGAAATTGGCTTAAATTATTAATTTATAGAACTATAATAATATCATGTCATCTTTTCTTCTAGCCACAAAAAAAATAATTAAAAACTTGTAGAATTAATAAAAATTAATGACCCCCACAAAAGAATTATTGGATAGATAAAATAAATAGTATCTTTTGTTTCTTTTTTATTTTTTTGAAAAAGTAAATGTTACATTGAAAAATTATTGACCTTTTTTTGAACTCTGATATTTATATTTTTTGAGAATTTAGTGCATCAAACTGTCGTTTAAGCTATAAAAGGCACCAAACTATCATTTTATTATCAAGTATACACTAATTCCTTCATTTCAATTTGTTTGTCTAATTTTTCTTTTTAGTTCATTTCACAAGAATATTTTTTTTCTTTTTTAACAGCTCTTTAATTTTAACTTTCCACGTGATATATTTAAAATTGTAAAATGTAAAGAACATTTTTTATACATTTGACATATCTTTACGCATAACCATGGAGATTAAGAGGTAAATTTAGTGATTTATCTACTCTATAACTTTGATTGAAAAGATGTATCTTTTGTGTAGTATTTTGAACTTCCTCTTCTTTTTTAGGATAACAAAAATTGACAGTTTTTTTTCATTCAATATTTGATATTTATATTAAAATTTAATTATTTTAAATTTGGACTGCGTAAGGTTCCAATCAAGGGAAGCGTTCCTTATCAAGAATTTTTCTATATTCAAGACTCAAATTTGAGACCTCTAATTAAGGAAGGAACAATTCCATTCACTACACCACATCCTTTAGTGATGCCTCGTGTATTATCATTGGATGGTTGTCTATATCGTTTTGTATTGTATTGTATTGTTAGTTTGAATATATTTTTTTATTTTGATTGTTATTTAAATTTTATTGTATCATTTTTTAAAATATTCTTAGATAATAATGAAAAGTCTCATTTTATGTAATGATTCGACTTGATGTGATCCCATGTCGTTACCCTATTTTTTTTCTTCGTAGTTTGTGTTTACTTATTATTTAATAATTATATTTTGTCATTTGTCCTTTTTTTTTTAGAAAAAATAACACAACTAGGCAAACATATGATATGTATTTACATTATACAATTATAGTTTGAAAAAATTACAATTTATAGTTATAGTTAGAGTTTTGTTGTTATTGTCTCTCGCCTCTCTTGTGTCTCCTCTCTCCTCTCTCTCACAATTTTTTGCTAGATATACAATTACATATGTATATCAGCTGCATATATACAATTATTTTGATAGATATACATAGTCAATTAGATAGATATACATATACAATTCGCCTTTCTGTCCTCTCTCGCTCGCCTCTCTCCTCCCTCTACCAATCTCGCTTGCTAGATATACAAATACATATGTATATTAGTTACACATATACAATTATTTGATAGATATACATATACAATTCGCCTCTCTCGATCTCACTCGCCTCTCTCCTCCCCTCCAGGTCATAGAACCAAGGTTATATCATGTAATTATGTAAAATATAATTATTTGACCATATTAAGTTTCAAGCCTAAGCTATTTATGAATTTTTTTTTTTTTTTAATTTAATAGTAGATCTACCATATATCCTACTTTTCTTTAAGTCTTATCCTTTAAAATTATTGATGTGTGAAATTATATAATGACAAAAAACGATATAATCTAATAAATATTTATTAAAATAATATATTACATCATAAAACAATACGTGACAACTATTTGATCCAAATAGTGTTAATCATCACAAATATTTTATATATTGAAATATTGTTTTATCAAATTGACTTTGTGGCCCAATGGATAAAGTGCTGGTCTATGGAACCAGAGATTTTGGGTTCGATCCCCAGCAAGTCGTATTATTTCTTTAATTTTTATGCTTGTTTTTAAAAAATATTTCTTGTTAGAAATGCTTTTTGAAAAAAATATATTTTTTGAGCAATAGTTCATGTTTGGCTAATTGATTTGAAAATAATTTTCCGAATATTATAACAATTATTGTACTTAATCAAGGTTCTAAAAGTGCTTTTCGCGGAAAAATCATATTATTCTATAGTCTTCACAATAGAAATCTCTCTAAAAATCGAAAATCTAAGTGTGTTATACATTTTTCGACTATATTTAGTGTTATTGTTACTTTACTTGGATATTTTCAATACAAGAACAACTCTAGGAAAGTGATAAAATATATGGTGTCGTTGAAATCACCGACAAAGATTATGATGGGATGAATAAGATCGCTTCAATCTTAACCAGAGATTCAAATTGAAATCTTGAGTATGAAAAAATATTATATTAGAAAATACTTTTTCTTCCCGCCTTACACGACATTAAATAATCGAAATAAGTATTGTTGAAATGTTGATCAAATATATGTAAAAAGTTATTTACTATCTAATGTTTTGTTGTTTTACTTGTCAAGATGACTCCGTGGCCCAATGGATAAGGCGCTGGTCTACGAAACCAGAGATTCTGGGTTCGATCCCCAGCGGAGTCGTTTATGTCTATTTTATTTGCTTATTTTTCTCATCACGACACTCGGACAAGGTAGACCGACTCTTTTATCATAAAAAAAAAGTTCAGTGTTCAATGACTTTTTCGCTACTAAAAATAATTTAATTATTTTGAATGTAATAAAATAAATATTGAATGATCATCTGTGAAATTAACCCGCAATATGAAGATGATAGTGCCAGGAAAGAGAAGAAATAGTTGTTAAAAATAAATGTGTAAACTAAACAATAATTATGCCTTATAAGTTATAACTTTAATTATTTTAATTCAAAATTAAATAATATTTTAAGCCCATGGACCGACCCTAGCCTGATCCCCAACGGAGTCGTTTGTGTCTATTTTATTTGCTTATTTTTTTCATCACGACACTCGGACAAGGTAGACCGACTCTTTTATCATAAAAAAAAAAGTTCAGTGTTCAATGACTTTTTCGCTACTAAAAATAATTTAATTATTTTGAATGTAATAAAATAAATATTGAATGATCATCTGTGAAATTAACCCGCAATATGAAGATGATAGTGCCAGGAAAGAGAAGAAATAGTTGTTAAAAATAAATGTGTAAACTAAACAATAATTATGCCTTATAAGTTATAACTTTAATTATTTTAATTCAAAATTAAATAATATTTTAAGCCCATGGACCGACCCTAGCCTGATCCCCAACGGAGTCGTTTGTGTCTATTTTATTTGCTTATTTTTGTCACGACACTCGGACAAGGTAGACCGACTCTTTTATCATAAAAAAATTAGTTCAGTGACTTCTTAATATATTAGACAAAGTTCAACGATTTTTTCGCTCTAAAAATAATTTAATTATTTTGAATGTAATAAAATAAATATTGAAGAGCAGAGTCTAAGAAAGTGCATAATAGTGCTCGGAAAGAGAAGGAATAGTTGTTAAAAACAAGTGAGTAAACTAAAAAACAATTATTAAGCCTTATAAGTTATAATTTTAATTATTTTAATTAAAAATTAAAATAATATTTTAGGTCCATAGGACGACCCCAACCCGACTTCGGTCAAGCCTCAAGGATCAAGAGCTTAGTTGAGCCAGACTTACAAATCCTAGTTCTAAATGGGTTTGAAAAATCATGTCCCAACCCTACCCCAATATTGGATGGGACTGAGCCGACCCCATGGGCCAATCCCATTTTGACGGCTCTGTTTCCGGCTTATCCTTGTTCTCATGAACAAAATGTGTACACTTGAACAAAATGTGTAACACTTTGTAGTGTATACACCTATAAAAGATTATGACTCTGATCAAATTGTCTTAAAACACAATACAACTTTCTCAATTGATCTCTTTTTTTCATTGCAGAGATGGGAAATATAGAAAAACTCACTCTATTTGTGTTGTATGTTTTCCTCTTTCAACTTGGTTTCTCTTCATGTTTGTGTCATAAAGATGAAGCTCTTGCTCTTCTAGAATTCAAGAAGATGTTTACCATCACGAGTTTTGCTTCTACTTACACGGATTGTCAAGGTCTTTCTCCAAAGACACTTTCATGGAACACGAGCGTGGATTGTTGTTCATGGGATGGAGTTCATTGTGATGAGACGACAAGCCAGGTGATTGAGCTTGACCTCAAATGCAGCCAACTTCAAGGCAAGTTGTTTTCAAATAGTAGCATCTTCCAACTCTCTTATCTCAAAAGGCTTGATTTATCTATGAATGATTTCTCTGAATCACACATTTCACCTAATTTCGGGGGGTTTTCTAGCTTGACATATCTTGATCTGACTGAATCAAATTTCACAGGTCAAATACCTGATGAAATTTCTAGTCTTTCTAAACTACGTTCTCTTCGTATCTGTGGTGGCTCGAGTGGTTTTACACTTGAACCACACAGTTTTCGACAGCTTCTTATGAACTTGACCCAATTAAGAGAGCTTGATCTTTCCAATGTGGGCGTCTCTTCAACCATTCCTCCAAATTTCTCTTCTTATTTAACAACTTTGAGTCTTCCGGGGACACAATTATATGGGATATTACCTGAAAGAGTTTTCCAGCTTCCAAACTTGAGATTGCTTGATTTATCAAGGAATTCTCAGCTCATCGTCAGGTTTCCAGTAACCAAATGGAATTGCAGTGCATCTCTACAGGATTTATATATCTATGAAGTGAATTTCACAAACGCAACTGAAGCCATGAGTAGCTTTTTTGGGCCTATTTGTTTACTCAACAAAAACTGGACACAACTTGAATCACTAAATCTTCAGTCAAATTACCTAACAGGTCCAATTCCTTCTGATGTAAGTGGATTTCAAAGCCTAAGGTTACTCTTGTTGTTATCGAACAACTTGAATGAAACGATACCATCCTGGATATTCTCCCTTCCATCCCTAGAATATTTAGACTTGAGCAATAACTCTTTCAATGGCCAAATTGAAGAGTTCAAATCCAAACAACTGTTTTGGATAGATCTAAATAACAATCACTTGCAAAGTCCCATTCCAAAGTCACTCCTAAACCAGGATAACCTGCTTTTTCTTAGCCTTTCATCAAACAATTTCAGTGACAATCTAAACTTTAGCATGTTTTCAAACTTGAGCAGACTAGGCACACTTGATCTTTCCAATAATAGCTTCTCATGGGCCGATCAGGATCAAGCCAAGTCTAACTGGCTCCCGGTTCTTGATACCATGGATTTGCGCTCCAATTCAATTCAAGGGTCACTACCCATTCCACCAAGTTCTATAGGGAACTTCTACATATCACATAATAAGCTTAGTGGGCATATCCCTTGGAGTATTTGCAATCTAGGATTTCTGCAAACTCTAGATTTGGCAAGTAATAATTTGAATGGAGCAATCCCACCTTGCTTTAGTAACATGAGCTCAATTGAGGTTTTAGATTTGCGCCACAATAATCTTAGTGGGACAATTCAAACAAACTTTAGTGTTGGAAATCTACTCAGAAGCTTTAACTTGCGCGGAAATAAGTTAGAGGGGAGAATCCCGCCTTCTTTGATCAATAGCAAGCGATTGGAAGTTCTTGATTTAGGAAACAACGAATTGAACGACACATTTCCAATGTGGTTGGGAACTCTACCAAACTTGATGGTCTTAAGTTTGAGATCAAATAAATTCCATGGTCCCATCAGAATCTCAAAGGTTAAAGGACTGTTTCCTCAACTTAGAATTATAGATATCTCATCCAATGGATTTTATGGGAATTTACCAACACCTCTTTTCGAGAATTTTCAAGCCATGAAGAAAGTTGATGGAGACATGAAAAACCCAACCTATATTGGAAATTACTATTTCAAAGATTCTATAATAATTTCATCAAAAGGACTGAGTATGGAACTTGTTAGAATTTTTTCAATGTACACAACCATTGATCTTTCAAGCAATAGATTTGAAGGTTACATTCCAAGTGTTATAGGAGATCTCACTTCACTGATAGTGTTGAACCTATCTCGTAATAGTTTGGAAGGCCATATACCAACATCACTTGCAAGTGTATCAGCACTTCAATCGTTGGATCTCTCATTCAACAAACTTGATGGAGAGATACCAGTGCAACTTGCATCTCTCACATTTCTCGGATTCTTAAGTGTCTCTCACAATCATCTCGTTGGATGCATCCCTAGTGGAAACCAGTTTGCTACGTTTGAAAGCAGTTCATATGCAGGGAATAATGGATTGCGAGGCTTTCCTATTTCAAAAGATTGTGGCGGTACTCATGGTCATGTACTACAATCAACTACTACTCCATCTGCACTAGATGATCAAGAAGAAGAAGATTCTGGTTTTGAAATAAGTTGGGAAGCAGCTTTGATGGGTTATGGTTGTGGACTTGTTATTGGAATATCCATAATATATATTATGGATTCAACTCGGAAACCGTTATGGCTTTTCAGGATGATTGCAGAATGGGAATACAAAATTGTAACCATGAGAAAGAGAAAGAAAGTGGCCAGACAAGTCAGGTATTCAACTCTAACTCTACATACTTCTTTGTGGTCTTTGGTTGTGAGGATATTTGATATGTTTTCCACTTCCTTTGCCCTAATGATTTCAGTTCTGGTGAGTTATTGAACATCCTGAGCTAAACATTTCATTTTCTTATAATTGCAGGTTCCAATTAAAGTAATTGCTGGCAATCAAAGTTAGGGCATGGATAATGAAAGTTCAATTTTTTTGTAACTAGTTTAAATTATGAAAGTTCTATTATATTTCAAATCACTCCTTTGAGGCTAAGTTTTGTGGAAGTAATTGATTCCGTTCATGGTATCTAGAAGATGCAAAGTAGTTACAAAAGAGAGAGCACACTAGTATGTTGTCTCTAGTACACTATCACAGAGCAAACAAAATCTAAAAAGGTATGAGGGGAATCCATTGGGGACAAAAAAACCCAACTATATAAATACAAAAGACATTTAACATTCAGCATAGATTGGTTAGTTGAGGGGCCATCAAAACATGTTCTATTTCTTTCATTCCAAAGAAGTCCAAAAGATGACTGCTGGTATAATCTTTTTGATGGTGCTGTTGACTTTCAAGTGGCTCCAACATTCAAAAACTTCCTTGATAGTGTTAGGCATTACCCATCTGAGACAAAAAAGGTTGAGGAACATGTGCCATAAGTCTGCAACAACTGTCTTTAGGAGTGTGCATCAGTCGGTTCGGTTTGATTTTATACATTATCGATTTTAAAATATGCTAAACCGATAAGAAACCAATAAAATAATTTTTATCAGTTTTCAATTTATCGATTTCAAGTCCTTAACGGTTCGATTTTCGATTTACCCGATAAGAATGATAATGAAAATTTGCATTAATAAAAAGCAGATAGAGTACGAAGACTATGTTTACAAACTTGCAAAGTTATAATTAGTTACTTACAAACTAAAATACTAAAATTGATAACTAATCACTTAACTACTGAAAAGATTAAAATAGGTAAATTATTGCTATAGTGTCCTATTACTATTAAATTATTAATATTTACTATTTACGAAGTGGTAAAATAGTAAATTATTATGTTTTTATTGGGTTATCAGTTTACCCAATAACCCAATAGTAAAATCCGATGTCGAACCGATAACCCAATAATCTTTTTTTTAAAACCATTAAAAACCCGATAACCCAATAACAACAAACCAATAACGTTTTTATCGGTTCACTTTATCAGTCGGTTCGGTTTTTGCACACCCCTAGCTGTCTTGGACTTGATAATATGTATAGATGGTTAGACACTATGCACCTTTTCATTTATTTGATAAGCTAAGAAATCAAGGCAATTAAATTAATTAATACTAGAAGCCTCAATAATCAACCAAAAACTTCATATGTGAAATTCATACCACTGCATGTAGGAAAGGTAAAGTTGTGAAAGAAGATGATTAATTGACAAGTAATTATGTCAAAGAATACAATAGCAAGAAGAAACAAAACTCTCTTGTCCAAATAAACACCTAAATTACGTTAGATAATTTCAGCTAATAACGACACAAAAAAACTGAATCTATTCTGAAACAGCAGCCAATTTGAAGTAACAGCAATTTGCTAACCTGGACTATAATTATCATGTAGGTGAATATATGCAGTGGAGAGACTTCACTTTCCTTTTCCCTTGGATTTTAAAACAGCAGCCCATTTAAAGTAACCACAATTTGCTTCAGGATTTGATGAAGGTCCCTGAGATAGAGAATGTAGATTTTGTAAAAACAAATTCAGGAAAATAGGAAAACAATAACAACATACCCAGTGGAATCCCACAAGTGGTGTGTGAGAGGGTAAAATGTACGCAGACCTTACCACTACCCTCACAGGTAGAGAGGTTGTTTCCGAGAAACCCTTGTCTCAAAAACTCATAAGAAGATTAAACTAGATATGGAAAAAAGGGAAAAGGAAAAGAAAAAGAAAAAGGAAGAATGACTAATAAATTCAGGAAAATAGGACACATGCACAAATCTCTTATTAGACTTAAATTACATCATTTGTAGGATGCTACATGAAAAGACTTCATGAGAGTTGAAACTAACCCTCATTCTCTTTATAAAAAATACAATTACTCTAGGACATCAAAAGTGTGGTTGCTAAACCAAAAGATGATATGAAGTCAAACAAAATGGAAAAAGATGCAAGTTTTACATTCAGCTCCATAGTGTCTTCTGACAGAACTAAATGCAAAAATTACCACAATGATAAAGCCCATCATCCATTTTACTTGATAAGTAGAAAAATAACTTTATTAAGTACTACCCAGAGAATGCACTAATAATAATTGCTATTATTTCGACAATGGTGAGAGTGCATTAAATAACACTGGAACTATTGTAGCTAAGTAAAAAGGAGTCCTAAAAGTTCATACGAGTACTCAGATTATGTATATTATATAATTTTCACTATAAACCAAAAGACTGCAGAAGTCTATATAACAAGCAGCAGAGTCTTACACTTTCCTCCAAAACATCAAAGATTTTGTTCTTCTCACACATTCCAATGATGAATGAAAGGATTACACAAGACCTTAACTTTTTGCCTCTCCCAATATTCCAGTGTGCCTCTCAGTGAATTTGGCATCTCACATTGTACCCCCAAAAGACCATAACTACCAATTACACTAACAAAGCAAAAGTAAATGAGATGCATTTTGATCACGTGTCACAGATACAGATCCCTCTTCTTCATAAGTTATCCTGCATTAAACAAGCCTCATGCTGCAATTCATGTACAACAAGCCACTTCTGGGAAAGCCTTGATTTACAATTCTCCATGGCCATTATAGCTCTCCTAAACCATGATATTCCGCTATTATACTGTCAGAGCAGGCTGCAACTTGTGTTGCTCAGAATATTCAAAGTTGGTGTTGCATCCATGTCAGATCCTCAAAAATGAACTACTTTTGGAGGATCCGACATGCACCCGGCAGTATTTTTGAAGAGGCTGAGCAACATAGGCTACAAACACCAAATGCAATCATTGACTCTTGGCCTTGGAACTTGGAAGCTTACTGGGAAGACAGAGCTGCCAAAAACAATTATATGTTTCACATGGATAGCTCTCAAAGGAGCCTGTGCAACTCAAGACAAACTCTGTAAAAGGAACTTCCAATTTGTCAATAGATGCTACTTGTGTTTCCATAACTCAGAGTCCATCAATCATTTATTCCTACACTATCCAGTGGCTGCAGATATGTGGATATGCTTTGATCGATCTTGGGATTAAGTTGGGCTCCACCTCAGGATATCAGGATGTTAGTGGAAGGGCGGAGTAAATGGAAAGTTGACAGGGCCATAGGGAGATTCTGAAAGATGATCCCAGCTTGTATCTTTTCATGTCTATGGCAAGAAAGGAAACAAACATGTTTTCATAGCATTTCAACTTCAAACCACCTTCTAAATTCTAAATGTCTTTTGCATCCTTTTAGCTGGAACTCTCTCCCCACTGTAAATAGTGTTGTTACCCTCCTAGATTTCATCAGCTCATTCAATCTAGCTTAATCTCTCAACTTTTTGTTCTTTTGTATTTTTTGGTTAGCTCCCTGGGCCTGAACTGTGTAACAATGTAATGGAGCTAACTGATAACTTTTGTAACTTTGCATCTTAACTTAATTCATCAAAAGAAAAAACAAAAGAACTTAAATTGATATATCTAAATATCTTACACCATTGCTTCTAAGTATTTAACTCAATCCACTGACAATGGGACATACCTCAGCTCGAGCACAGACATAAAATCTGCGGCCCAAATTGGGGCCTGCTTTTTTAACAACCCGAGGAACACAAGGTTCTTGATGGCCCTTACAAAGAGGTACACTATTCTGCATCAGTTGCTGAATCCTTTGCCACTCCTGTAATGCTACTTTCCTCTTTTCTTTAACCGAGTTACATGCATCTAGCTGGCACTCATGTTGACCATTGTCGATTGCATTTGATCTGCATTCCATTGAAGAACCGCATTCATCATCAGCAGAAAGAACTCCTTTGGGCTCAATCTGAGAATAAGTGATGTCTGTCTGACAGAGTATAGAATCAGCAAAGCTGCTGCTAGAAGTCTCACTTCTATGTGTGCGTTTTTGGAAGAATGAGTTAAGTGTGAGCTGAGACCCCTGACCAAGCCTTGCTTTCTTCTTGGTCGCAATGCAGGGTAGGATATTAGCATTACTTTGAGAACCAAGCATCGTAATCTGAGAAGTACTATCATATTTCTCTGGAGTTGAGATAAATTCTTCCTGACTTGGAATCTGAGGGCTTTCACTTTCCTCCGAAATAACTTGCTCAGTTATTTGCCTTCTTGTGAACATTGACACTGCACTTTTGAGCACGAAATTCAAAAGACTAACTACAATGTGATAATCTGAACACACAATGCTGCGGCGTAGTTACAAAAACCAATCAGAACATAATTTATCAGTGCTTATATGATGGTCAAGAGGCACCCTTTAAATGACTGATGGATAAACTCAACTAGTCTTTTTTTAAGGAAAAACTCAACTAGGTAAGTGATAAACTCAAGTAGGAATTCTTGACAAAACAAGGAAAATCGATCATAGTAAAGTAATATGTACTTCATAAATCGAAGTATCAATCATGCATGATCCTTTTGGTTGCAATAACCGACTTCTAATTATTCAAAAGCCTTTGGGAAAATATAAGAAAGATAAAAGTTAGATTAATTTTTCTCAAGTAAAATTCCCAGAATTTTCATCTAGTTTTCAATATTATGATGACCTCCCTTCCTGGAGACAACATACTATTTTTTGAGTTTTTCTATTTTAGAATCAAAATGCAATTAAGATTCTAGCTAAATGAATTAATTTTATTTTAGAATGAGGTGGGAGAAAAAATAAGTGACTTGATTTCTCTTCTACTCCTGTTTTGAATTGATTTAAACTTGGAGAAGAAATAAGAGATTGATTTGATGTACTAGGCAACTAGCATGAAATCAACTAGCCGTCAGTTGACCAGATTCATTCACAGGCAAAAAGAAGAAGAAAACAGCTTTAGCTGCAAGAGAATGTTTGCTGCTTGATTTCTATAACAATCTAGAAAGTAATTTTGGAAGAACAATATCAAACTTGATATGAAGTGCCAGCAAATTGTGTGGGCAGACATCTATACCAGAAAAGTTCCAGTAAAACAAACACAACGGCATCTCCAAGAAAAATAATATTTAAATGTAACTTGACTAAACTCTCACCAAGTGTTTGCTGACTACCAAAGACCTGGGGATGATATCTGGTAGATAATCGTGGGGTGCTATGCTGCAATACTTCAGGGATTTCTACTAAACTCATGTAAACTGGAACATGGTCAGAGCCTTCTAATTTGATGCTCCTCCCTCCTTTCCACCTGTGGAGTGTAGACATCTAAAGTGTGACTGCCAGATGCTCAATCATCATGTTAAGGGACAACCATGAGTGATAAAAATTTCTAACATGAATGATAATGAACAATTGAAAACCCAATATAAAGTTGGCCAAGATCATATATGTGGTTAGTGCTGGGGATTTTCTTTCGCACAATATGTTTTCACGGGAAATAAGAGTTATAACTAAGAGTACCAACTGGAATTTACTTGCTAAATAACAGATCAAACAGAAACTGTAACATGACAGATTTAAGAGAGCATATTTCTCCATCGCAGCAAAGCATCCAGGTAATCTGATCAAACTTAGGTAAACTGGCAATGACATTGTGCTGCTAAGTAAAACTATCATCTCTTTCAGAAGTATCCTCACTTGTCACACAATCATGTAATTTTCCATATTACGAATAGCTAAATGTTTACCTTGGTGTATTTCCGGGTTTCCACCTTTGAAATTGCATCAATATGTCACACTCTGCAACATGGCAAGCAACAAAGTCATGCCCTTCCTGAATTTCCTCACCATGCAAGCATGATCCGGCACTAAGTATGTGATCAATCCTAGAACCATAATTAAATTCCTCAGCTCCTGTACTCTGTGACCAGCAAGTATAGGCTCCTTTTCTGTAGCAAAATACAAGATGAAGTCACCAAAAAGTTCATACAACAAAATGACAAGAAATGCAATAGTTAAAGGAAATGAAGATGAATACTCTATCTCACTTCTTAATTGACCTTGAGAATCAAAGAAAAACTCATCCCCTGTGTGTCTATTTAGAAAAAAAATTGCAGCAAATGATTAAGATAGATAGGGATAATATTGAACATGATTTCCTCCCTTTTCCCCTTAGCTGTGTAGTGAGGATTAAGAAATTACAATGGTAAGCATGAATAGAGAGAGAAACCTATCAGGATGCTTTGCTCTAAAAACATCAAGGAGACGCCCTCCGTTTTGCACTAGCAATGATCTAAACCATCTTCTGAACCTGCAGTGCAGTGAAAATTAACCAGTTACCAAGCAGAATTGTCATCTTAAAAATGAGACAAAGAATTAATTTATATAGTGCATACAAAATATTATGCGCATATAAAATATTATTTTTTTGAAATTGGTAACTGTTAATGCATATAAAATATTTCAGGAGATTGCTTACCCGTTCTTCTCAAAATCAGGTTCTGCATCACACCTATCTATGGAAGCAGGAGCAATATTGAGATCACCTACAATGATAATCCTCCTTCCTTGATGCAGGAGGCACTCCCATCTTCTCTACATAAAGATTACTAGTATGAAGCAAAGAGTGTGAAGTTCAGAAATGCAGGTTTACAATGTATATAACAGGCTATTTCTGCAGTAAATGAAGAAATATGGTAATAGACATAATATACTGGAAAAGATAGCAGATATGTGTGAGAAGCAGAAATAATTGGTAACAAAATAAAAAGAGAAGTGCAGGTCATTTAAGTAGCATTAAACAACCATAAATAACCAGCCATAAAGCATGTTAGCCAAAACATCAATCAACTTGATGCTTTCATTCCCTTGTACCTTTATAAAAAAATATAATAGGTAACTTTATTTTTCAAAATCCTTCTCTTGAAAAGAAAGGAGAAATTTAAGTAAATAAACACACCAAAGGATGACACCAACCATAGCCACATTTCTATCACCAAGAGGGCTCAAGATGCCACAAAAACGATAAAAGCACTAGAAGAATGACTAAATCATCCTTGAGGAATTAGCCATGTGTTTTTACTTCTTTTTTTTTTTTGGTGAAGTAGTATCTCTATTGACGTGTGGACTCAAAACGCCCATATCCAATTGGTATAGAAAAGAGTGGAAAACCTACAAAAAAGATGTGTTTCTCTACGAACAACACTCAATATTCTCTATACAAAGGAACCTCACAGTTCATCAATTGTATAAAGTTCATCTCAACATCTTCAAAAGCTCTACTAGTTTTAACGACCCATATAAGAGCTAGTGGAGTAACATTCCATGCCCTGCGTCTCCTCTTCCATCTACCGCATCTCCAACTGAACATTAACTGTTTCACCATGTCTAGCATAACTCAACATATTCCAAAAAAACAGAATTTAACACCATAACCTCAAGCCTACCCGACGATAAAGGAGGAGATGATCGACGTCTTCACCCAAGCACATAAACACCAACTAATGTGTGTAACCTTCCTCTTCCTTTGATACTCTATCAACAATATCACTCCTCTTCTTAGGAGTGAATTGAATAAACACATCTTTCTCAATACCTTTGGAATCCAAACCAATCTTTGCTGAAATGCAACCTCCTTCCTAACTAGTAGTTTTTCATAGAATGACAGAATAGAAAACAATCCATTGCCCCCCTCCCCCTCCAACCTCCATACATCTTGGTTACTCTGTGGTGTTCCTTGTTTGTGAAGTAGCTCGACTAGATTTTGGAACTACGACACTTCTCAGTCTAGAAAGTTCCCCCTAAAACTCAAATCCCAAAAAGATTCTCCATCTTGTAGTAGGAGTCCTCCTAAGTTTCTGCTTCATCTCCTTTTCCAAAATTATTAGACCAACCTACAAAACTAATGTACCAGGTAGCAAGCAAGCAATTGAAGCATGATACTAGATCAAAAAAAGAGTGTTCAACAACAACCTTTTCCCAGCTAAAGAATGGTAAGTTTGTAACTTTACGTCCCAGATAACACAGATACTTCACAAAGCCACAGTCATGCCTTGGTCGAGACTTTGATCCCTAGGTAAATGACAACAATGAGGCAACTAACACGGGATTCCCACAACATTGTCCAAATAGGATTCCAAAGTACTCAGATCCATTTTCTAAGCCTTCGCACCCACCCTACCAGTAGAAATTTAATGTTGTGTGTGACAGCAATCTTTTTATGGTAAAATTTAGATCAACAACTCTCTGATCGCAAATTAGTTAGGATCGTCTATATGAATTTTCCATATCTTTTCTGCTCTATTTTACGTCCCATTCATTCCAATAATCTGTGTTAAGATTTGGTGCAACTAAAACTTCAAATGAACCTCTGTAGTGGACTTATCACCCATAAAGAAAGCAAACACAATGCATAAGAATACAGGAAGCTTGAGACATTTGGTGTAAGATATCCTCATCAATATAGCAAAAGCTAATAACATATTCGGAAATAGGAGAAAATATCATTTCTCAGGTTCTCATAATTTGAAAACCAAAGTGGGAATAGATTACCTCTAACATCTTGAAAAATGTGAGCTTGAATTGGATTCTTTCAGAATCATCTTGGACAGCTCTGGGCCCATATAAATTGAATAGAACTGCAAGAAGAAACCATTTGTCAATCACCAAAGTATGGTAGGAAATAAGATACTTGAATGTGCAACAAAACATTAAGGAAAATCTTTCTAAAAATGTTGAAGAGTTATATCACATAATGAGTCGGAAAAAGAGAAGGACAAGGCTCGGGATAAAAACTCTATACTATGATTTGTATTACTATTAAGAATTAGACATCCCTATTATTTTCGCGGATAGCATGTACTCACCAAAATGACCATGATCAGTAATCAGACAACGTCCCTCACTATCAACTTTAAGAAGCTCATCTCTAGAAAAGCACTCGAGGCCTTCTGCTATTGAAGGGCACTCCTCCTTTCTAGGTTCATATCCTTTAGATGTTGCGAGGAGACCAGTGAAGCCTTCTTGTGCAGAAATTGGCAGAGCTACCTCATTGCTCAAGAATGCAGATTTTACACGACAAAATGTTGCAACACCTGGACAAATAGACATAAAGTCAATCATTTGTTTCATTACATACATTGTCCTACTTCAGACATACCAAGTCTTAAGAGAAATGTCAAAAAATTATCCAAGAAAAAAAATTCCTTAAGCTTCACCAACATAGCTTATCCTTGTTGATCACACATTATACAATCCACAAGATTTTATTATTTCTTTCCAGTCCATAAGACTTAAGAGTCTCTCTGCTTCATCAACTTAAACAGCACTCGACGAGTTCTTTGCAGAGAGAAAAAAATAAAAAGGCAAAAAATTAATTTCCAGCTTTAGCAAATTCAGAGAATTAAGGGACAAAGTAAATTTAATTTGACACTACACAATGGTTAAGGAATCTGATCAGCTCTTCCATTTACAACCTTAACAGTTTCCCTCCATACAAAGAAGCTTTTAGAATCTTATAGACAACGAAAATAGAGAGAGATGCAGGGTGTATCAATCCTCTCTATATGTTCCCCCTCTATTCATATTCCATTCCAATACTCAATAACTCTCCACTCTTTTCAGGCATATTTCATTCCAGTACTCAATAAAGACAAATTTGTTGATTTGTGTTTGGTCTCCTTATATGGTCTTGAACAATCCTCCCCTCATGAGGTAGCTTTTAGGATTTAATTAGGCACAAAGTCCATTTCTTTATCATGGCATCTAAATCAGGCCTAATTTACCACATGTTCTATTGTCCACGCTTCAAATGTCCAATCCAAAACCTGGTCATGCAAGGGTGTTGATTCTCCCACAAAAATTGTGGATGGATGTTTAATCTCCTTATATGGTTTTGGATAATCCTCTATTGATGAAGTGAGTTGTTTCATTGTCAGCATCAAGAAGATGCAAAGAGTACAAAAGTAGATATGCTAGTCTTGGATAATCCTTATCTCATGAGAGGCCCAAAATTCATTTCTTCATCAACTTATTAAAGTAACGCTCATCACAATACACAGGTTTGAACAATCCTCTCCTCGTGAGCTAGCTTTTGAGATAGAGTTAGACCAAAAGTTCATTTCTTTATCAAGGTATCATGAGGCTCATCCTAATCATTATTTACCCAATATGGGCCCCATCTTATATTATTCACTCTCCAAGTTATGTCTACATTGCTCATCATTTTAGCCATTATTCTATATCTATTATTTTTTATTAAATTTAGGCTTGATACGGTCTTTCGAAAATAGCCTCTCTATCTCTGCATACACTCGACTATGTTGTTGTTGTTGTTGCTGCTCCAAATTATGTCCAGTCTTGGGTGTGCAAGGGTGTTTAATTCTCCCACATAGTTGTGAATAGGTGTTTAGTCTCCTTATATGCTTTTAGACAATCAAGCTTTTAGAATTGATTTAGACCTAAAACCCACACTTACAAACACGAGACCTAAGACAAATGCGAAAAAAAAAACGAGAGAACAAACCATGAAAACTGACCGGAATATCCAGCAGATCGACCACGATCAGAAGTAGGAGCACAACAAGAGAAGAAAGACTCATAACCCTCAGCACGCACCAAATCGGCTCTCAGATCATGCCTCGACAGCTTGGTCTCCTGAAAACAGATAATATCAGCATCAAGCGAATCCAACAATTTCACAAGTGAACCGTACTGCTGTATCCTTGGCCTTAAACCATTAACATTGTACGTCACTATCTTCATCTTCCTTCCAATTCAATTCATCGGAAAATTGCAGAATCGACAATGGAGGTCAGTAGCAATAGTAAAGCAAATGTGGGCAAGGCAAAAGAAACGACGCCGTTTTGAGATGAACTTAAAATAGTAGCTTTAGGGGTTGTTTGGTTGAGAGTTAGTTATCTTGGGATTAACTATCTTCGGATAAGTAATCTCAAGATAAGTTATTTCATCATGGGATAACTTATCATGGGTAGGGGTGACAATTGGGCAGGTTCAACCCAATTTAAATTTGTTTGGGTCAAAACGGATTGAGTAATGGGTTATAGAGCGGGTCAAGACTCAACTCGAATCAACTTTTACTAAGTTTTGCTTACTTTATTTGTTCTTTTTCAATATTTTAGTACTTAATTAAATTATATTTTTCTTTATTTTGGCTATAGAAAACATATCAAATTAACAAAAAAAAATGTTTTATAAATATTTTGACAAGATCTCTCTCAAGTCAATTCGAGCTAAATATCAACCCATTTTCAAATGGGTTGAAATGAGTTGGATTAAGATAAGTTGAGCTAATAAATGAACGGGTTATTAACATGCCCAAACTTCAATGGGTTGGGCGGGTTGAGTTTTATTTTGTCACCCCTAATCTCAGGTATGAATGGTGGGATAAATAATTCCATAATTATCTAACATCTCCAACGAAACGCTAAATAAACCTACATTTTATTTTGGGATTATTATATCTTATACCTCACACCAAACGACTCATTAGTTTAAATATATATTTGAGCGTTTTGATAGCTAGTTAGAGCTAAGAATAATATAGAGATTAGTTAAAAAGGAAATTAATGTATTATTTTATGTAAGTATTAATTATTTATTTATTAGTTATACATGTATTAGTTATTTTTACCTAAGGTAATACATAGATTTTCTAATGACTTATACAAGTATTAGTTATGTAGATTTTTAAAATTGTAAAATAAATATTGTTTTAATTGTAATGAATAATTTACCTCCAAATGCGACATTACTTATGCAAAATTTAATATCTTGTCACTCGCCTTCAAATCAGCTATCAAACGACTCCTACTAGTCCTTGTAGTTTTGTAAAAGTAGTGTATTTTTTATTTGATGAATATGCTAACAACTATCATTGATTGACCATTTTATCACTCGCTCAATACAAAATAGTTTATTCCCAAAACAAGACAAAAAGAATTTTTTTAGACATAGCGTAGTTTGAGGTCTAATTATTAAAAACAGAGATATTCTGGATAGTTACCAAATATACCGATAATTTGTATTATTACCAAATATAGGAATAATATCATCAATTCTCTATGAATTAATAATACAACAACGAATTCAATGATAATTGTTGTATCAGAGTGATTCTTGTATCAATAGAGTGAATTTCAGAAATTGATGTATAACTGATGCGAGGCAAATTTCATATATTCGTGCTACGTTTGGTAATTTTTTTTTATACTTTTGATATCTTTGATAAATATCGTGCGTAAATTTGCATAGTTAAAACTAGGTTCAATGAGTAAATGATCCTTCTTCAATTGTAACTTTCTCATTTCTCAATTATGTGCTCATTATCACATACCCACAAATTCGATCTTTATATTCTCTCATAATAAATAACGCCTCAATCCCAAACTAGTTCATTTCATACACACCAAAATGAACGGTACTTAGAGGATGCATTTGCATCAATAACATATTCAGTGGTGTCCAACGAGTGAAATCTGAAGAGGCTAAGATGTACGAACACCTTACTCCTACACCTTTGTGAGGCAGAGAAATTGTTTCCGAAAGACTTTTTTGGATATTAATTGGTATAGAAATGGGCAGAGTGTCTGAACATGTGCTTTAAACCATACAGAACAAACCTTTTTGATACAGCCAATTTACATTGATGGCATATTTATAGTAACCTGGAAACTCACAAAAGTGACAGAATATACACAAACTACCAGATTACAAGACAGCAACTGGTGGTTGTTCAAGGGGAATAAAAGCAACTTCATGCCAAATTCTTTTATAAAGGGGGGCAAAGGAAACTCAACAAACACACATGGCATGACGACGACTAGCTACAAAGTGCCATATGGTTACTACATGTCTCTTAAGTACCATCATCTTGGAAGCCATCCATGTAGAGAACATGCAGCGCGCTTGCACAAGCACACAAGAGAATGTGTATATGAGCATCGTCTTCCCACAAAATTTTCTGATGAAGTCCACTGTGCACCTCTCTGTTTTATACATGTACACAGCTACATTCCCCGTGAATCTCTCACTGTTGGTGAACTCATACTAGCAGTTCTTAAAAGTCTACGAAATTCTGATATGCTTATCTTTCCGTCTTTGTCAATATCCGCCTCTTCAAGAAGTGGATCTACAGAGCCTCTCAAGCCCGTATGCTGTAAAAGAATATTATCATGTAAGTGAAAGCCAAATATGAATGTAGTTTATATTATCTGGGATCACACTCTTAAGGGTGATGAAGCATGTAATTTCTGAGGTAGCACACAATAAATCTTAGTTCTAGCAGCTTCTCTTTTCTGTCTTGGTTTGGAGTTGTCCAACCTCCGTCTATGTGAGCTTTGCAAAGCATACAAAGTCTCATGCCCGGATAAAGGAGGAGGTTCACAGTGGATAGATGATCAGCAAAAATATCAATCGACCATGCCTCAACCTAAGCGACCATCAGCATAAAAATCATCCAACAGTGATGAATCATCTAAACTATACAGAGGATTCATAGAGACAAATTAGTTTGGCTTTGAGGGGTTACTAATCACTTAATTGATTTGTAAGGTTGGTCAATGACATAACTAATGGTAAAAACTGACATCCAAGATGCAATGAACCGTTGCTCCCAGAAGAAGCCTATAAATAACACTAATTCCATTTGAGAAGAAACATCACATACTAACCAATTTAAGTTCTTCTGGGGTAATGAATCCATCTCTATCAACATCAAATTTCTCAAAAGCTGCTTGTGATCTTTGCTGCCATTTTATAGAATTATGCTCCTCCAACTGATGGACATGTAGAGTGGCAGCCACAAACTCCGGGAAATCAACAAGTCCATCGGTGTTACTATCAATCTGTCAAGCAATGAATATAACACTTTAGGACTCTGAACTGCAGGAGAGACCACATACTAGAAAGATCAAATTATATCTGATGAAAGTTACAGATATTGTTATACTGGTTGGTAGCGATATTAGCATTGACATTTGAGTAATTTCTGTATCATCACAACGATTATAGTACAGAAACTACTTGGAACATACGGACACTAAGCAACCCAAAGTATTTGGTCACCAATTTAGCAATGGTGCCAGTACAAGTTTGCCTTGCACCTACCTCAACTATTTCATTGAGTGTCTGCTAACTCCCACCATCGCAAGTACTGATTAACTTCACCCCAACAAGACAGGCCAATGGAAGGAAACCACCTAATGTGTTTTGTCTCTACTGGATTTGAATAGTCTTCCATGGTTTTTATCCCACTTCACTGCTACGCAACACTCTTGGGTGCATTTGGTAACCGATTTCATTTAAAATTGCTCCTATTTCTTGCTATTATTTTCTTATTTCTCTTTTTGTAGGGATGGGTTAGGTAGGGGAGAGCAAGTTATAGATCTGAACGTGCTTCTTGTTCTTTAATCTTTTCCCTTTGGGAAGTGGATATTAAAGTAGTTCCAAATATGCAACAGCTTAGGGAGACAAAAGGTCCTATACTTCGTAGTAATCAACTAATTATTTATTAGACGTCATACTACACTCTGATGTTTCATTCCTAGATAAATAAGTTTTTTACCGCTTGAAGAATCTCAAGAACTCGTGATTCTTTCATTTTCCATGGGAGATCCTTGGCAAGGGCCTGCATTAGAAATGAGTAAGGTTAGTCACCAAAACAGATGAAAAGATATATATGCATATACAATGTTTCTTGATAAAGTCATACAATGTTTTGCATCAAGATAATACAAAATACAGGTGCCTCAAATGTTTGCCAATAGCCATTGAGTTTGTAAGGACGAAAACAAGCTCCAACATGAACTATGAGCAATACCTGTCTCATTTCTTCGAGACTGATGACACCATTTTTGTCCACATCAATTGCAGAAAATTGATCACGCAGATCGGCGATCTCTTCCTCACCAAGTGTGCTAGCTAACGCCTGCCAGATAGTGAAACAGCATCCAGAAATTTATGTTTTGTATAATCTAAAGATACCTTATCCACAAAAAAGTCTAATAAATAAGAAAGCAATTAACTTACCCGTAAGGCAAACTGTTTTAGACGACTGTATCTGACAAATTGCCGCATGTTGGATAAAACAGAAATGTCCAGTGGAATCTCAGATGCATTACCTCCCTCTCGGACCCATGGATGAGCTGAAGATGTTTTAGTAGATAATTTTCAAAACAATTGTTCATTATATCAATAAATTTAAAGGAACAGCATCTTGCTAATTGATTCAAACACTCCGACATAAGGTTCTTATTTTCAAGCTCTAGAAAGTAAGCATACGCTGCATATCTGAATGTTGTGCTATATCAAAATGTGGAAGCTGTTCAGCTGGACAGAAAAAGCATGACTGATATCTATCACCAAACATTGCTGATGAAGTAGGTGAATCAAATTGACACAGTAAACTGTACAAAACTTTTTAAGTGAACCTTGAGCTACTCTCGATGCATCAGTTTTTCATCACCAATTGATATTTCACTTTATCGTAAAAGAAGTTCCATTTTTTTTGTTCATATATTTGTCATTCATGCTTACAATTATTTCTCATTGACTAAACATATATATTAGTATTTTTTTTTCTCCCTTTGAGCCTTTTTTCATTAAAGCCCCAACGAACCTAAGAGCTTTTTTCTGCTTTTTTCTTTTTTGTTTTTTCTTTCTTTTGATGACACTCCCAATTTTAGGTTTCGTATGTGAACTCCAATCTCAGAAAAAAGGTTTCGCACATGAACTTTAATGTGGAATGAGCCTTGCTAAAGTTGGTGCCGAATCTGAGCATCCAATGTGGAATGAGGCTTGCTAAAGTTGGTGCCGAATCTGAGCATCCAATCTAACTTGAGGAAATGGGTGGAGTGGTCCAAGATTTTTATGTACCCTTTAAAAACCCTTAGCTGATATGACAAAACTTTATACAAATTAACAGTACAAATTCAGAATATTACTTACATAGGGCCTGAGCAGCAGTAAGTCTAGCACGAGGATCCTTCACCAGTAATTTCTTTACAAAATCTTTCGCACTGTTGCTTATATTAGACCATGGCTTGCGACGAAAATCAGGCTTGTTCCGTAGGACCTTATAGCATTTTGGAAGCGAAGTTAGAAATACAATTCAAAACGAGGCGAATCACAAAGAATTTACACAACATAAAAGTTGTTCTTCCAAAGAAGTAAAAATACTGAAATGTCTTATAGGAAGAAATTTTTTTTTTGATAAGAGCCATTCCAAGGAAGCATCAACCAAAAGTAAATTATGAACAAAATAAACAGCAGTAGCTTCTTTGGACTCAAAAGAGAAAACAATGAAAATTTATGATTCTATAGCTGATACCAGCCTGGAGGGCTGAATGCCAAAATCACTCAAGAATAAAGAGAAATCAAGTAAAATGTCCACAAAGAAAAAAATATCACAGCATTAGGATGTTTACAAGAAGATACCGAAAGAGTAAATGGAACTTCTGAAATCCCAAAAAAGACGAGATTTATCAAGGCAGTGTTAACTTCAAACAACCACTTAACGGTAAAAAGAAACCTGGAACATACTATTGAAAGGACAAACAAAGGTAAAGCATGTAACTTTTATACGAAATCTGCAAGTATGTGACCCTACTAGAGAGCCCTTAAACTGTGATATCATTTCTTTAGGTTTCCCAAGTTAAAACAAAAACTGAAATGATGCCAAATTACACATAATATATTAGCAGCTCACCTCCTTGAATATACCATCCTCAGTTTTGTCCCAGAAAGGCCGACGTCCACATAGCAAAATGTATGTAATTACACCAATACTCCACACATCTGATTCAGGTCCTGATCTACGCTTTAATACCTCTGGAGCTACATAATATGCACTGCCGACAATGTCTTGGAATTTTTTCCCTGTATATATAAGTTTCCGATGATAAGTTTATGACTTTACGAGAGAAAACCACAACAATAGCCTCACAGATCATTGAAGAACTTGGCAGATGCATGAAGATTATTAATACTTCAGCAAAACCAAAATGGCAGAGAATCCAATCACCTGGTCTGATGAAGTCTGAAAGACCAAAATCTGTGGCTTTTAATGGTGAATCCTCCTTTGTAGACTTAAAGAGAAAATTCTACAAGAATAAAAATTTGTTTAAGAAAAGCAATATCAACCAGCAATACCAATCCAAAAGTAATATTGAACTGTTGGCACACCTCAGGTTTCATATCACGATGCACCAAACCATGTAAATGACACTCAGCTGCCACTTTTAGCATCTGGCGTACAACAATTGCTGCATCTTTCTCGGTATACCGACTGTCTTTTCTGATTAGACAAATTATGTCAACCCTTATCAGTAAAACTTCATAATCAGCAATTTGAATATAGAACCGGCACTGCAAACTCACAAATAATCAACCGTAACGGGTAATTTCAGAATACTTACTTGGACAGAATTCGGTCCAATAGTTCTCCACCTTCACATAACCTAAAAGAAAACAAAATCTGAACAATGTTAAACTTTCGATTCAAGTGGAAGGATCAGTAGTATGGAAATAAACCAGGGCCTCAGAGATTTTTCTTTTTTTTAAAAAAACAACGACTTACTCCATTACAATGTAGACATAATTATCATCCTCGAATGAATTATAGAACTGAACCACATTCTCATGACCACCTAAGGCTTTCAATATCTTGACTTCTCGTTTCACATCCTCAACCGCAATGGGAAGAACCATCTGAAGCAAAAAATGAATTGGTACGATATACTGAGACTGTGACAGACTGGTAAAGGAAGGCTAGATAATCATACAAGTAAGGTAAAAATTAACAAGCATCTACAAAGAACAAAGTAAAAAACACTATGAAATTACTCATATTTGCGAAATTCATAGGCCCATCACCCTTAGTGTTAGTGAAAACTCCAGATCTGATGAGAGGAGATTATAGGAGACAAAGCATGCGGAACATTTTACCCAGAAAAAAAAAATCTACAGGCCAACAGCGCAGACTTGCTGCATGATGGATCAATGGATAATTGAAACATTTGAGAAGTCATTTGGGCATAAAAAATAGAAGATTCTGCAAGTGCTATATAGACTAGAAAGCAGCTTTTAAGTGAACCAGATCAATTAGCCATTTTCGAGCAAATTAAGCATGATAATAAGAGTTGCTCATGAAAGCCAATAATTCAGTGTTGGCTTCACTTTATGGTTCTCTGAAGCTTGTTGACTTCAGATCGCTACAACTCCACAAACCCCAATAGACAATCAAACACCAAGTGCAGCTATGTTTTTCAAATATGATGTCTATTTACATGCCCAGATTCACTCTATAGCCATCTACAACAACTGCTTAAGCAGGAAAAATCAAGATTTTGCCAAAGATACTCCTCTTCAGTCAGAAAAAGCTAGAAAATATAACGAGATTGCACTAAATAAACATAGACATCTACTAACAAAACCAACATTAGAGTGGCTGATGGATATCATTTTCTAAATGAGCCTACAGAAGATCTCAAAATCACTGATGACTGGCATCTTCCATATATCTCTATCAGAATCTAACATTTCATAAAACACACAAAAAATTCAAAACACCCTCTAGAACTTAATAGGAGAAACCATCCACAACCCCTACATGTGAAAAATCATAGGAAAAATGAAGTCTTTATACTTTGGAGGAGGCAATTACAAAGTCAAGGCAGCAAACCAACTAAACTACTAAGATTAACGAAGAAAAATGAAGTCAGCTATATAAAAGAGGAAAAAATCATCCTTTCTTTGATATGGTAATACCTTGTTTTTCTCAATTCTTTTGACAGCCACACGATCTCCTGAAGATTTGTCTGTGGCAACATATGTATACCCAAATTGACCATGACCCAACAATTTCCCAATCGTATACCTCTTTTCAAAATCTTTATCATACCCAAAATCTGTTCTTTTCCCACAAGGAATAACCCCACTTGGTCTTCTTGAACTTGGCTTAACATTCTGCTGTGGATTCCTAGGTTGTTTTTGTTGCTGTTTATGTTGGTTTTTCTGATTAATATTACCTTTATCTCGATTATAATTTGACCCTTCTTGCTTTCTCGAATTAACAGCCGTTGTTGAAGGTGCTTTTGAGTTTTCCCTGCGGTTGTGATGAACATTTGTGGTTGTAGTTGTGGTTGTGGCTGTGGTGGTAGAAGGGGTATTGCTATTTGAGCCACTAACTTTGGAGCTTGAAAAACAACTACCCATGTTGCCAAATGATGTAAAAATGCAATCTTTTTTAGATCATTACACAAATGAACAAATAATCAAGAATTGGGTATTCTTGTACATATAATCAAAAGAAAAGAGAACCCCCCAAAAAAATATATTTTGGGGGAGTGTGTGAAAACAATAATGGAGATTTAAGAGGAAAGTTTGAAGTAGATAGGAGGAAGAAGGGAAGAAAGAGAGGGGGTGGGGGGGTGGTGATGATGGTGGTGGTCAAAGAGACTTTTTTGGAACAAGGAAGGAAGAAGGTGGGGGTTGTGTTGAGTGGGGGGTGGGGTAGGGGGTGGCTATAGAACACCCCCCAATTTTTCCAGTTTGGATTTTGGTGAAAGTTGAAAAATTTTCACATTATGAATATTTTTTTTCCTTTTTTCAAGTTCTCTTTGTATTTTGTTTATGGTTGTTCTTGGCATTTTTTGCAGGTTGAAGATTTTTTTTTTTTTTTGTGTTTTGCTTTGGGGAGTAGAAGCCAACGTATTTCACACGTCCTAGGTAAACCACCTCTTGTATGGACAATTATTAATGGAAAAAAAAAATTATTTTGAGTAAATCTAAACTGGACGTTCGATATGTATTTTGAGATTCGACTGATTTTTAGAGAAATCTGATTTTTGATTAAGAATGAAGGAATTTCAATCATGTCATCGTGACTCATATTGATGATAAATATGAAGGCTCAAAATATATGGTGTAGATTTCGTTGTTAAACTATGATTGGCCAATATAAAAATGATTTTAACGTATAAAATTGAACAATTCAAGATCATGATTTTGTACAAAATATTAATTTAAACTTTTATGAGAGAATGATGTTTTAGCACAACTCTATTGCATATTTCACCAGACTTTTAGTTCCGTCAGTCATATGCACTATCATCATTAATAATTCTATTATTCATTAACTGTTATTGTACAATTATGATTATCGTCACTTTTTTCCGACAATCACCTTTACGAGAATATAACATTCATTGTAAATTTTATTGGGCATAAATCCGAACAGATTCTCTATCATTCTTGTCGTGTTTCTAAACCAACATACTTTCATAGAGTTTCATCGTATGATTCGTGAGTTTAATGTTCCAATAAATTATACATGAAAAATAACTTAATCACAATCATTCATACACTAATCAAATAACTTTTTTCTTAAAAACTTTTTTTCAAAAATAATTTTTTATAATATCAAAAACACCCAAAAAATTAATAGAAAATATAAATTAAACTTATGACTATAGTCTCCCATTTTTTGAGTCAACACCATTTTCAAATGGAAATTGTGTCTGCATGATTATTTATTATTTTTTTGGATAAGTTAACAAGAATGAGTCAAAGTTCCTTCTTTCTTATGTCAAAAATAGAGTTCCATTCTTTTTTACATAGAATTTATAATTGAAAAATAAAATATTTATTATTTATAATAATAATTTTATTTTTTTTACTAAAAATTTATATTACAATTTTAATATAATATATTTACCACAAGTATATATTGTCTGCTTTGGGCCTAGGCCCACACAGCTTTAAAATGTGTCACTAATAGGTAAGGTTCGTTTGCTTATATAGTCAGCATCTCTCATGTGTTTTGTCGATGTGGGACCTAATCCGCTAGTAATATTGTCTTAATAATTGTTCGTAATGACCTATCATTTAACGTACGTATATCAAGTAATTTTATTTTTAGCTGAAATCTATAAAACAATCTATGATTACAAATTTCTTCCTTCATTTTTGAAAGATTTTAATTTTCAAGTAGATTTAAAAGATGTGTCTTAGAGATTAAATCTTTATACATTATGAATTTACTGAAATTGTATTAATTTTTTTAATATTTAGCTAGTAAAGTCTGTATATTTTTTAGATTTAAAATTTAAATAATTTCGTTATTTTTTTAATAATATTTAGAACAATTCATTTTATGTCATTTTTTTATTTATTCAACAACAATATACTCAGTTAAATTTCATAAGTGGGGTCTGAGATGGGTAAAATCCACGCAGACCTTACCACTACCTCATAGAGATAGAAAGATTGTTTTCGGAAGACCCTCAACTTAAATATATCAGCCCCAAAAGCAGAAAATACTACTCCCTCCGTCCATCTTTACGTGACCCCTATACTATTTTAGGATGTCCAATAATACTTGTCCGATTTATAAAATCAAGAGAGAATTTTACACTTAGTTCCTAATTTACCCTTGTCATTAATTATAGTTATTTTCCTATTACATTTTTTAATACATTGTATTAATTATATTCAAAGGGTTATTTGGTAAAATTACCCCTATCATTTACTATTTCTTAATCTTTGTGTCAAGTCAATAGGGGTCAAGTAAAGTTGGACAAAGGGAATAGATATGAAAAAATGACTAGAGTGAAAAGCAATTGATAATTTTATAAATACAATAAAAGCAACAAACTAAATTTTATTTATTTATTTAAATGTCAAATATTGTTATACTAGTAAATATGTTTGATTATTTTTACATTTTTATTCGTATAACTAAATTTAAATTTAAAATATGATATTTCATTCATTTTTATTTGTTTGTCCTTAGTATGAGGTGGGGGTGGAGGCAAAGCAGGCAGAACGCCAAAAAGTTGTCTGCTTTGGAAGACTGTGGTTGGTAGGCAACTCCAAACGAAGGACGACGAAAAGTTCTTTGTTTTGGAAGGTTGTGGTTGGTCATACTCACACTTATTGATTATTTTTACATTCTTATTCGTATAACTAAATTTGAATTTAAAATATGATATCTCATTTTACACAACTTAAAATAATTGATCACTGTAGGACAACCAAAAGTAGGACTCACACTTATTAATATACACGACTTAAAATAATTGATTGGGGCGAGATAGTAAAATCACAATCGAAACAGTTGCAAAAATGAGATAGTAGAATCACAGCAGAAACAGTTGGAAAAATGTCTCATCAGAGGTAATATTGTAAAATTATAGTAGAATCAGTTAAAGAAATATAATTAAGCAGCTGAAACAGACAACTCAAGCAGACAGGACGATGAAGAGATACCTACTTTAAAAGCTTGTGATTGGTCAGAAGCGAAAACAGACAACTTAAGCAGGCAGATCAAACACTATAGCTATCAAAATTTTTGGAAATGATAAAGATTTTTAGAAAAATCAAATTTTGTATAAAGTACTATATTATTGCATGTAGTTGGAAGATGCACTCACACACCACCCACCCCACAAAACCCACCTAAATATATATATTTATTTATTTATTTTATTATTTTTATTATTATTATTATTATTATTTTGTTGAGTATAAGTTGACAATCATATAAGTTAAGAACATAGTTCTTTCTATGAATCTCCATATAAATTATTTTAAATAATTGTTTTGGTTGGGATTTGTATGTAGTCATTGTGTTACATTAGAAAATTTTATTTAAAAAATATATATATTTACAATGTGCTATTTAAAATTGTACAGCTGTTGCCTTATAATAATTAAATATTATTTTTGTCAACTAATTATTTTTTTATATATAAAAAAAAAACCAAAATCAATTATAGAGTTTTAGTCCATATACAATCTTATATACTTTCTTCGTTTCAATTTGTTTAATTTATATTTTTTATTTTAATAATTTTTAAATTTTAATTTTTCGTATGTCATGTTTAAGACGACAAAATTAAAGAATATTTTAGTGCATTTAACATATATTTAATTTAAGACATAAGATTTTAAAGTCTTTTTTTATTTTCTTAAACTCCTATCCTAACTGATGATCAAAATTCATAAGGATTTCTGTTAGGGATAATTACACCCACAAGCCAATGAGAAAAATTAATTACACAAAAAATAATTCATTTTTTTAATTACAAAAATTAACCTTCCGACTGACCTATGGCTATTTGTTACAATTTTGGGCATTCAACCCTCGTTGTATAGGTATGTATAGTCAGTATATATTTGTGTATCATAATGTATATTTAGTTTATAACTCATATATAAGTAATATACATTGTATAGAAGTGTATACTTTCTATAATTACATTGTATAGTCATGTATAGTTTTGCTGATTTGAGACTATTTTTTATATAAATAAAATATGGACTACTTTTTTTAATAATTTTTTTTGTATATATATGTAATTTACCCTTTCTTTTATTGAATTTATTATTATGTGATGACAAAATCATTTGCTAGCAATTTCTAAGAATTTTTCTTTTTGAAAAATATATTGATATTTGTAGTACTTTACAAAACACAATAATATTTTTGTGGACAAAAAGAATAAAGAAATATAATAAATACAAAACATAGATTATCTAAATTTTACTAACATTTTAGCTTTTATATGGTGATATTCATATATGTGCTTAAATTTTAATAGGCACACAATTTAGTATTTTCTACGTTTTAATTTATATGATAGTGAAAAATATGAGTCTAAAATAAGCTATGAATATTTATACGATTGTAGATTATCATTTAAGAGCAGAATAAGAAAGTTAAAGTTAAACTATTCTAAATATAAAATATTTTTTTAAATAATTTTTTTAAAAATACATCATATAAATTAAGACAGATGAAGTAGATTAATCTATGCAAATTGAGGATAATATATTTTTTTTCCAAAAAACATATTTTAAGTTTGGTAAAAAGAGAGTAGCACTAGTCCACTTGTTTTAGCCTTATTCAAATACAAATACTATTAATTAAATTGACAACTCCAAAAACTCCAATTAATATTTAAGTGATTGGGTCCCTCTACCCCCCCCCACCCTACCCCCACCCACCCCACCAAGTATTCACACTCTAGTCACTTGATAAGAAATAAATATCCAATAATAATCCACCACCCAAAATAATTCTCAACCATACACTTGTTTCTAGATTAAACTCGTTTTGTTTCAAAATATTTGTCATGTCTTATTTTTCAAAAATTAAATTATAACAATAATAACAATAATATATTCAGTGGAATCTCATAAGTAGGGTCTGAGGAGAGTAAAATATACGCAAATCTTATTAGTATCTCATAGAGATAGAGAGACTGTTTCCGAAAGATCCCTCATCTCAAAAATATCATCCCCAATAACAGAGAATACTAGATATGAAACAACGACTAGAGTAGACAGCAGAAAAATTGAACCATATGGATATCATATCTTATTTTTCAAAAATTAAACTATAACAACAAAAACAATAATATATTCAGTGGAATTTTATAAGTAGGGTCTGGGGAGAGTAAAATATACGCAGATCTTATCACTATCTCATAAGATAGAAAAGTTATTTTTGAAAAACCCTTATCTCAAAAATATCATCCTCAATAGCAAAAAATATTATATATGAAACAACGACCGGAGTAGATAGCAGAAAAATTAAACCATATGAAAATTAATTAATATTTTAAGTTATATTCTTTATAATATTAAATTAAAAAGTAATACAATTTTAATTTTAAAAATGAATTAATTTTATTGGTAATCCAATCCTTGTCATGCCACATGGTATTGACCTAGTCTTTTTGACAAGTTCAAATTTCTACATCTTTTTTTTTTTTAAGTCCAAGTCATCTTCTTAGAACTTTTAATGTTGAAAATTTGCAACCTAGTATAATCTTTTTTTTTTATTAATTCATATAATTGGATGACCACTCTAGATAAAATGATAATAACAAGATCTTTCTTGTTTGAAGGAAGGTTCAAAGTAATCACTTAAATATATTTGTGAGTAGCTTTAATTTTTTTTATATATATATTTTTTGAGAGAGCGCTTTGATCTTAAAAAATTAGGATTTAATAGAAACTCATAGTTGTAGGTGCAATATTTGCTACTTCTGTTCGGTTTAGTGATAAGTGTGAATTGAAAAATGAAAATGAAAATGGAAAGACAAAGGAAAATGTGGAGGGAACCAAGTAAAGGAAAATGAAGAGTTACTTCTCCTTCGTCGGTAAAATAGAGGAAAAGTGTTATCCTTATATTAGGAAACACTTCATCTAACTCTTAAAGAGTCAAGTAAAGGGGATCCCCTCGCGCCGTCATCGTCGTCGCTCAGCTACGGCTTCGACTTCGACAAATGATTTGATTGATAAATTTTTTAGACAAAATTTATTTAATCAATCTCAAATTTTCCTTTTTCTGATATTTGTTTGTTTATTTATAAATTATTTAATTAAGTTAATACGCAAAGTTAGTTAGTTTAACAGACTTTTAATTTTCGCGCGTAAATTAAAATTAGAACATACACAATTGTTCCCAAACGACATCATGTGTTGTTCTGAACATGCAAATTCGCACTCAATACTCCCTATAAATGGAGACACGTTTTATGTTTTCAAACATTGAAAATTTTCTTTTCTTCTGAATATAATTTTCTTACAAAATTAGAGTTTGTGTGTGAAGTCATTGCTGATTTTTGAGTTTGCTAAAAATCACAAGAGTTTGAGGTACCACTACTCTACGATTGGTAATCTATTTTATCCTGGGAGGAAATAATCTATAACCTCAAGTACAGTGACGAGATTAAATTCCTTAAGGACACACAATGAATTCTGTGGACTCAGATTGATTTATAATTTTTTTTTCCCGTTTAATTTTCTTGATTTACTGTTTCTGTTGTTCCTTGAATACAAAGGGGATAACAACTTCATGATTTTTTTTATTTTTTTTTGGAGAATCAAAACTATTCATGAATATATTTAAGGGACTACTTTGATTATATCCCAAACATAATGAAATCCAAGTCTATATAAGTGTACATTCTAGTAAGTATTTGAATTCTAGTGTTTTTATTAGCTTTACATTTTAGAATGAATTACATAAATAAATAAACCATGTACATATACTTGATTAATTAACTTAGAATAATGAAAAACAATTAAATTGCATGATTTAGTTTATTTTTTGTGATTTGTATGCAATTTTTTTGTATAATTATGACTAAACTTCTATTTAGATAAAAAAAAATTGTCACACATAGCTTGGGATAAGTAACTAACCTCCCCAAATGTAAGTGCCATAAAGGTGATGTCTAGATATTTCATATTTGAAGAAACTATCTAATTACATAAATATTAATATTATATATTTGTTTATTAATAATTTGATATAATACATATTGTCTTGCTAATAATTAATAATTATTGCATAACAAATTTCAACTAAAATACATCTAGATACGTATAGTTTTGCTATCAAACTAGGAAGAGAGGCGAGCGAGCGAGGAAAAGGGGCGAGGGATATAGGAGGGATGCAGACGAGAGAGTTAGTATATCCCAGATACATGCAGATCACACTAGATACATGTATTTAGGATACCATATACATTCCAAATATATTCAGAAACACAGATACATAGGGAGGGGTGAGCGAGAAAGGAGAGAGACGAGCAAGATAGAAAAGAAGTAAGCGAGAATTACTGTCTCCTACATACATGAGAATTCACTTGGATACAATATATCTAATTTTGATCTTATATATCTGAGATACATATATTTAATAATCTGACACCAAGGATAATTTCGAAAACTAAAGAGAAAATATGTAATTAGATACTAAACTAATGAGATTTTTGTTGTTTACCCATTTGAGAGAAGAGACCAACCTTTTTTGAACATTTCTAGAAGATATTATTTCAACTAAATTTAATTTCTATACATATTTCAAATTTCATGATTCATTTTCAACTTTATTGATTTTAATATCAATTAAATGAATTGCTTGATTCACTTTAAAAAAATTGTAATTATAATTAGTAATTTCTCAACATTCTAAAGCTCATGGGATCTTACTTAAGTACTTAAACACAAAAAGCATTCACATTATGCAAACTTTTTTCTTAAATATTTCATTTAAATTAAAAGCAAAGAAGTGTCAGAAAAGCACTAATACCAGAATATTCTTAAACTTTTGATTATTTAACTATATTATAAATTCAAAAATTAGTTTTACCAAAAGCCACTTTGAACTAAAATAAAAATTATAGACTTGACTGCATGAAACTCATCCTGGTCCAACACTCACAAAAAATTATCGAAATAATTTATTTCTTATTCGACCTTTTATATTAATAATAGTGCCGAAAAGAAAAGAGGTGTCCCTAGATTAGTTATTAATTACAAACCCCTTAATAAAGTATTAAAATGGATTAGGTAACCCCATACCTAATAAAAGAGATCTTCTTAAAAGAACCTATAAAGCTAATATTTATAGTAAGTTTGACATGAAATCAAGATTTTGGCAGAGTCTGATTCTTTTTCATAATCACACACATAAAAAGAAATTGAAAATGAGTGGTAATAAGAATCGAACCTAACTAATAAGTTGATTCTATGTTAAAGTGTGTGATGAAATTGTCAATAAAAATTATGGTGATTAGTACTATTTCATCTTTAATTGAGAATCTTGAGTTTGAATCATGAATATGAAATCGTGTTTATTAGTGAAGGTTTTATCCCCCCAATGTGAGAATTCTCAGCGTGAATTCAAGTTTAGTAAAGCTCAAATACGGATACAACATCAGATGAGTAGAAAAAAGTATGATGAAACTAATTTAGTTAAAAGATTAATTTAATTTGTTAGATAAAATATAAATTTAACAATATCTTAAACATAAAAATTTTACATAAAAATATTATACTTTCATCGAAATAATCAAATTTCTACTATAAATAAGAGGCTAAGAAGCAGCTGAAGCAGACAACTGTTGGATAACATGCTTGCTTAAGCAGATAATTATCGATTCACGTGTCAACTTTAATTGCTTGATTTTATTATATTATATTATTTTATAGGAGAGAGTTAAGCTACTCAAGCTGACAACAGATCGACATGCCTGTTTAAACAACGTGGGGGTACATTTGACTACTATTTTTAGCATTAATAATGGCCACACCTAACAAGTGATTCATGTGTTATTATGGAGAAAATCATAAATACTTATTAATTTTTTATTTATTTATGTAAAATTTAATGAAAGAGCCTCTTATAGCATGATACACACTCTCATAAACAAATGATACTTTTTCTTTTTTATGAAATAATATATTTTTTTTATTTATTATTTTGAGATTTAATTAATTTCCCAATCTCCCCATGAGCTTTCATTTCACACTCAAAGTTTTTTTTTTTTTTAAAAGAGTGGCTTTTCATCATTTCATTTTAGGTGATTAATAGTCAACAATTTATTTATTTTTGTGAAAATAAAAAAATGTTACTTAAATATGAACATAAAATAATTGCTTTTTATTTATTTTTACTCATTTAATATTTTATAAAAATAGATTTTCACTTTTAACATATTAAAAAAAATTATTTTTTTCCTAATTTATTCTCAACATTAATTATTTACTTCTCAAGACATAAATTTTTTTAATTAAAAGTATACATCAATAAATATGAATATTATGATAAAATATTCATACTGTTCATTGTTTTATTTCTTAAAAAACGTGTAAAATTCAAAACGAATAAAAAAAAAATAATTTTAAAATCACGTGCACTATTACAGGTGGTCCAAAAAAATTATTTTCTGTAGATTTGTGGTGGATGTAGTGTTAATGTCGGTGTTTTAAAAAGAGATAAATATTTAATTTCTAACATTTTATATATTAATTATTAAATTTTATTTTTATTTATTTACTATATAAAAAATATATATTTACTTTTAAAAAATCAAGAAACAATTTATCACTTATTTTCTAGTTTTAAAAAAAATATTTTTGTCCATGCCAAACACACTCTAAAATTAGGACCATAAATCATGACTTTTAGAAAAATAAATATTTTTTATCCATGTGCAAACACAAGATAATAATATTTTTTATATATATTTTAAAAAATAAAACTTTTTCTTACTTATGGTATTTTATTATTGAACTATACTTTGGCTAATTTATGTGTGTTTTCCTTTCATTTATTACTACTTAATAATGTTGATGTAAATATCGAGTATTGATGGTTTATCTGAATTTAATATTTATAGAGCTACACAAATTAATATTAGGCAAAATAATATAATTAGATAAATATATGATATGTATTTACATTATACAACTATAGTTTGAAAAAATTACAATTTATAGCTATAGTCAGAGTTTTGTTGGTATAGTTTGAGTTTTGTTGCTATTTTCTCTCGCCTCTCGCCTCTCTCTCTGCAATTTTTTGCTAGATATACGATTACATATGTATATCAACTGCATATATACAATTATTTTCATAGATATACATATGCAATTCACCTCTCTGCGCTCTCTCGCTTGCCTCTCTCCCGATCTCGCTTGCCACATATACAAATACATATGTATATTAGTTACACATATACAATTATTTGACAAACATACACATACAATTTGACAAATATACATATACAATTCGTCTCTCTCCTCCCCTCCAGGTCATATAGTCGATGTTATATCATGTAATTATGTAAAATATAGCTATTTGACCATATTAAGTTTCAAATCTAGGCTATTTATGAACATTCTTCTTTAATATTATATGTATGTGTGAAAACCTACTAAAAGTTTCACAAATGTTATATTTGAATCCATTTATTTTGGAAGTGGAATGAATTAAGTTTAAATTTTGAATTCGTCTCACAAATATTATAATCCAAAGATTATGATGAACTATCCAATATTTGTCTTGTGGCAATAATTCATAGTAAGTACTCCCCACTAGCTTTTAGAATAAGAATATGGGGTCAACTCTTGAAATAGAAGTCTCCTACTTTATTTTTAATTAACAAGAATGGTGTGTTTAGTGTTTTTTTTTTCTTCTTTTTTTCAAGTTTGATTTTAATTTTTGGAAAATATATTTTTTAGAATTTTTTTTTATTTTTAGTATAAGGAGGAAAAACAACTTTCGTAATGGACATTTCACTTTATTTGTGTCCTATTCATCTTTCAACATATCTTATTTTCATCCTGGCTTTCTCGTAGCTCTCATTCCCACCACCCACACATCTTACGATCACTTCATATCTTGTTAATTATGATTCGTAGTTAAGGAGGAGGCAACCGAGCAAGAGAGAAGGACAGAAAGAGGAGAAAGACGAATTGTATATCTGTTGGATAGTAATATATATAAAATTAGTATGTATATGTATCAACGACTGTATTTGTATAATTGTTGAGTAATTGTATATATGTAGATACTATATATATGTATGTATCAATAAATACAATAATGATAGTGAATACAATGTGTACCCAAATAAAATTTCTATTAACGAATAAATTGTATCAACAAATACAATTGCATCAATGTTATATCAAGTTTAACATTTGAATTTGTATGATTGATTATTATCATTTATATCAATGTTGTATCAATTGTACTAACAAACAATTTGCGTCCGAGTACAATTGTATCAACGTTGTATCAAGTTCAACATTTGTATTTGTATAATTGATTGTTATCATTTGTATTAATGTTGTATTGAAGAATGCATATGTATTTTTATATTTATATTTTGTATCACTGAAGAGGAGGATTTGTATAGTTGACACTTAATATTTCTAATTGTATAAACGACTGTTAACATTTGTATTTATATAATTAATTCTTATAATTTGTATTTGTATTGAGAGAGCAAAGGTAAAAAGAGATGAGAGAGAGAAGAGGCGGGGAGAAAAGAAAGACGAGAGAAAAATGGCAAAGAGAAGAGGGGTTAGCGAGATTGCAAAAAGAGGAGAGAGGAAAAGGAGAGAGAAAATAACAACAAAATTCTAACTATAGTTACAAATTATAATTCTTTCAAACTATAGTGGTGTATTATAAATACATATCATATGCTTGCCTAGTTGCGTAATTTATTCTTGAAACACCGAAGGCCCCTTAAATTTACCAATAAAATTCATTTTGATATTCGAATTTTGACTAATTTCAAGTAAACATCTAAACACATAATAAAGTATTTTTATTAGAAAATTTCAAATTTTATAAGCACTTTTGTGTGTATTTGAGTGCCTATTACACAAATAAGTCAACCACTTAACATATATCACCTCCTTTAATTATACACATTAGTCTCAACAAATCGAAAAAAAGAGACCCAAGCATGTCCCAATTGTAGGGATGGCAATGAGACGGTGCGGGACGAATTTAGAGCTATGCGGGACGGATGCGAGTTTAATGTTATGTGGGGCGGAACAGGTTGAAATAACTATTTTTAAAATAAATGCGGGGCAAGGCGGGTTGCAGGTTCAAAAAACCAAATAGTAATTAGAAGAAAATTAAATATTTGTAGTTAGTAAAAATCAAAGATATAAACTTTTTATATTAAACATTGACTTTAATTTTATTTTTTTCTAAAATTTAAATTAT